>JAODUE010081661.1:0-14664 GCA_027564755.1 Amblyopsis hoosieri
ACCTCAAGGCATATATACGCTTCACGTTGTAAAAAGAAAGCCCAAAACATCGTAAAGGACACTAGCCACCCTGCACACGCATTATTCACTCTCCTCCCGTCAAAAATACGGTATCGATGCATTAAAACGCGCACTACCCGTTTCAATAATAGCTTTTTCCCACAAGCAGTTAGGTTCCTTAACAGCTCATAGTGCTTGCCATGTCTATTGTATTTATTGCATTTATTATGTTTTTAATAATTGTACTTTAATTTTTGTGTACTGTAGTATCCACAGTATATTCATGTTATCTGTAAAGGCAATGTGACAGACGGAGCACAAGTATTTCATTGTATTTTAATACAAATGACAATAAATCTGAAATCTGAATCTGAATCTGGGTGTCATTTCTTTCCATGGGAAATTTGGGTTTGTAAAGCCCGTTGAGACTGTAAGTGATTAAGGAATAAATAAATAAACTTGACTTGAATCACAATCTCAATATTATTTTTATATTAATGTCTTGGGAATGTGGGAATAAAACAATAGGTAAACCATCGTTATTTGTCCCGTAAAGTGGCCAAACAGCTGTACGTGTGTGTGTGTGTGTGTGTGCGCGTGCGTGCGCGTGTGTACGTGTACACCAGGCCAAGGGCAAGGAGCGCCAGTGGCTGAAGAACCAGGCACTGGGAGAACTGGACGATGCTAAAATCATCGACGGGCTGGTCGGGGAGAAGGCTATATATAAACGCAGAGGAGAGCTGGATCCAGAGGTGTGTGTGTGCATGTAGATGTGTGTGCATATGTAGATGTGTGTGTGCGTGTGTGTAGGGGCATGTGTGTGCGTGCGTGTAGATGTGTGTGTAGGGGTGTGTGTGTGTCTGTGTGGGTGCGTGCGTGCGTACGCGCAGGGTGTGTGTGCGTGCGTGCGGTGCGTGAATGTAGGGTGTGTGTGTGTGTGTGTGCACGCGCTTAAGTGTGTCCTTAAGTCCTTGAAGATATTTAACCTTTAAGTTGTGTTTTTCTCTGGGCCACTCCTTCTAACAGAAACACACATAATTTGACCTTATCTGTCACACGGTGCATTCCAGTGGTGTATGTGATTATTATTTTAGCTGACCACACTGTCTGTAGGGATCTTTTCATTCTCTGGCATGCACTCGCGTGTGCGTGCGTGTGTGTGTGCATGTGAGAGAGAGAGAGAGAGAGAGAGAGAGAGAGAGAGAGAATGAGCGAGTGAATGAGCGAGTGAGAGACACAGTTCCTACGCTAATCATATACAGTACACACACGACCATAATATGTGTGTCATGTTTTTCTACCTCATTTAGCTCTGAGCTTTAAATAATTTTGGCCTCGCCCGAAGGTTTTTAAGGAATGTTGTGTAACAGTGTTTAGAAATCACCTTCTATTTAACCTTAACACATTTTGTAATACAATTTCAGCTATAATTTCTAATTTAAATAATATCCAATATTGTTTTTGCTGTCTTATTTTCACTTTTCACAATGTGTGTGTGTGTGTGTGTGTGCGTGCGTGCACCTGCGTGTATGTGTGTACACGTATGTGTGTGTGTGTGCAGCTCGGCAGCCCTCAGCAGAAGCCCAAGCGTCTGCGCGTGCTGGCAGACGTCTCCGGCAGCATGTACCGCTTCAACGGCGTGGACGGCCGCCTGGAGCGCTCCATGGAGGCCGTGTGCATGGTCATGGAGGCCCTGGAGAGCTACGAGCACAAGTTCAAGGTGAGGGAGCACCGGCCCGACCAATCGGCGACCAGCGAGGGGGAGGGTGTCCAAGTACGATGACGTTGAAGTCGAGCTATAGTTTATTTCATTTAGAAATAAATGCTCGATAAAGCAATACAAACAGTTGCAGCACCGCCAAATGATTAAAGGCTGCTCCAGTAGAGGACGCAAACGAGACTGTAAACAAAGTGTCAGTGGTCCATGAAACACAGCTGAAGCACGCTGGCGGCCCCTCTGGCCGGGAGACACAACTGCGCCCTCTGTGTTTGAAAGATATTCTTTCTAACTGACGTTTTAGCATTTCCCCATTGAAACATCACATATCACAACTGAAAATCTACAAGGAGCTTAATAACCCCCGGCTAAACATTAACAGCCTTCTGGCTATGTTAGCCCCCCCACGGGCCATCTGTGGGAATGAAACGCCTTCCTGCTGCTGCTTCGACCCGTGTTCGACCCGTGCTCCCAAAACAGAGGTGGTCTGTTTGGAGCACACATAGTCACGCATAGTAGGGGTCGTCTGTGGCACACAGTAGGACCTAGAGTTGCTGGTGAGGTCACAAGCTACGTTAGAACATGTAGTGCAAATAGATTACGAGTGATAGGAGAGAGATGGATTACCCGTCTTCAAAGAGATCATAGTGGATGATACGACACCTAACATCCCCGTACCGTCTCAATTAAAGTAGACAAGCACCAGATTATGAATTAATAAAAAGTTAAGTTAAATTAAGTTAAATTAAATCTATCCCTAAGGTTAAACTAATTAACGCAGCAATGTTTCATCAACTTCTGGTTGTTTGATATTTACGAAGATCTTTTTCAAGGTAGACCAACGTGAGTCAGCAGAGCTAGGTCAGAAATGTCTTCTATCTTTCTCAGGTTGTGACTCTGACCACCTGACAACAACAGAAGGCTTCGCTGAACTAGTTATTTTAATGAATGTAATTGGGTGGGGAAGAAAATTGCATCAGGGTGACAAGAAGATGTGTGTTTTGGATACGTACGAAGAGAGAGAGAGGTCAGAATGAGACGTGACTATATGCAAACAGAGTTGGAGGGAGACCAACTCCCCTGACACTCTATCCAACCTTCTACTGATCACATATCACTGTCTTACAGACACAAAGTGCGCGCATGCACACACACACACACACACATACATTTCCACCACTATGAGACGACACCACCTGCCACCGTACTGAACATGACATACCAACACAGACATAAGTGCCCACGCACACACAGACGCATCAAAGAGAACCATAGTGCCAAGTCTGTTCATTTATCTGTCAAAACATGTCTTTGTTTCAGCGGTATCGGAGCTCTATTATACTGACTGCTGTGGCAAGTCAAATTGCCTCTCGGGGATGTTAAAGTTTTACTCTACTGTGTGAACTGTGCAAACGGGAGAGAGTCACTGGTTTAAAGGTACAATCAGTGATTGTAAGCTAATTCACCTTTTGTTGAATTCACCAAATATCTCCTTGCAAACGAATGTTCAATGCCATAGGGTGCTTCATTTTGATTGTATTCCTATTCCTATGACAGAGCCAGGGCCGTGTAGAAAACACCAGACTGTTCTAGCACACACATAAGCACACAAGCACACAAGCGTGCAACTGTAAAATAGCGAACTGCAAGAAGATATTTGGAGAATTTGACAGTTTACAGTACAATCGCTTACTGTACCTTTAATTAAACAGTAACGGTGAGACACAGCCGTGTGGCTTGAGCCTGGCCAGTCAGAACTGGCCTTAATCAGAAATAACCCATGTAATGTGCATCCTGAAATAGCAAGGACAACGCACGACTCCCCCGCACTGGACCCACTGGTTACAGGTGTCACTCTGGATAAATGCTGTAAATGTATAACTTGTCTTGTGTGTGCGTGTGTGTGTGTGTGTGTGTGTGTGCGCGTGCGTGTGTGTGCTGTACAGTATGATATCGTGGGCCACTCCGGCGATGGCTTTGACATCGAGCTGGTCCAAGCTGATAAAGCCCCCAAGAACAACAAGGAGAGGCTCAAAGTGCTCAAGGTAGGGACCGTTCTGTTCCCTCGTTCTGTTATTGAAACCCCTCCACAGGTGTTTTGAGGTACTGCAGCTGATATACTGTAGACCTCTCCTCAGGACTGTCTGGACGTATACAAACCATGCTTGAGTGAGTGATATAAATATATATTTAGACATACAGTAGATACATGGATGTCAACAGTGAGTTGTCACATATTGCCACTATTTCCCTCTTCCTGTATCTTGTGTCATGGACCACTGACCCTTGACCCCTGACCCCAGACGATGCACGCCCACGCCCAGTTCTGCATGAGCGGCGACCACACCCTGGAGGGCACAGAGGCGGCCGTCCGGGCTCTAGCACTCCAGGAGGCGGACGAGCGCTTCGTGGTGGTCCTGAGCGACGCCAACCTGGAGCGCTACGGCATCCGGCCCGAACTCTTTGCCCGCATGCTGACCTCTGACCCCCAGGTCAATGCATTCGCCATCTTCATTGGTTCCCTGGGCAACCAGGCTGAGAGGTGAGGGCGGGGCCATGGGGCCGGGGGGTTGTAACCCAAAGATGCATGAGGTTGTTGGATGAGGAGACGTGGCGATGATGAGGAAGGAGAGGAAAGGGAGGTTGTGAGATGAGGAAGAGTTTGGCTAAAGAGTTAAAGAGTCTCTAGAGGTTGTAACCTGATACTAAACAAGAACAAAGCCCTCCCTGTTTAAACTGGCACTATCTAACCTTTCAGCCCAGCAGCCACGAAGGGTGATTATTGATTAACCTGGTCATTGTACAGTATAGTACTAGAAGATGTGACCACATGGATTTCTGCCTGTCCTGTGTGCAGGCTATGAACAACACACTTGGTGTTCTGCCAAATGCCGTAAATGTAAATGTAAATGAAGCGCTTATAATGTGCACATCAAGAGCTGAGCTTCTAGCAGCTAACCCTCTGAGTCTCTTGGACATTGTAATGGATGGGTGTTCCTGTGGATACTGGCAGCTGTTTATTTATAAAGAGGGTGTTGGTCATTGTGTGGTGTTGATATGTCTTTGTTGTAGTATCTGTTGATTTCTTTGTGTTGTTTGTTAGTTCTTCTTCTTCTGTTTTTGATGTGGTGTGTAATGTGTGTTAGGGCGCCCTTAAACACGAGATGCTTCATCTCAAGGTGTTCATCCTATTGAATTAACTTACGCAGCATAGTTAAGCCTTAGCAGGCCCACAGAGTTGTTCACAGGCAGGTCCTGCTGGTTCCTACTGGGCCTTTGTTGTCAAATACCAGCTTAAGTCCCGGGCTTTGTGGGCAGGACAAAAGGGAGTAAGTGTCCTTTATAAAGGAAACATCCACCTCTTCATCTCCAGCTGGCCCCGGGCAACCCGTTCCTTTGGTCTGCTGTCGATAAAGTCCATATAGGCAAGTCTGGCCACGCGGCAGCCATCTTGCTAACGTCAAAGCCCTTATAGGCAAGTTTGACCACGCGGCAGCCATCTTGCTAACGTCAAAGCCCTTATAGGCAAGTCTGACCACACGGCAGCCATCTTGCTAAGGTCAAAGTCCATATAGGCAAGTCTTGCCATGCGGCAGCCATCTTGCTAAGGTCAAAGTCCATATAGGCAAGTCTTGCCATGCGGCAGCCATCTTGCTACGGTCAAAGTCCATATAGGCAAGTCTTGCCATGCGGCAGCCATCTTGCTAAGGTCAAAGTCCATATAGGCAAGTCTGGGCAGTTATTAGGGAGACTGTATCTAAACAAATGGGGAGAGAGCCATGCATGTGATTTCAATGGTATATAATCACCAGTCAAATCAGATTTTTTTTAAAACAACATTTAAACCGAAATATTTACCCTGAAGGGCCGCAGAGCGACAACGCCGGTGCCCCTGCTGTGAAACGCTCCGAGGGGAGGAGGGATTAGGGAGGGCAAAGACAGGCGACCTCTGACCCGTGAAAGATGCTTCAATGTGGAATACCGTGTTAACTACAGAGAGCAGGGCTCTCTTGGTGTAGGAGCTATGCTTGCATGCGAACACGCTCCTCTGCACGTGAAGGTCACAGGGCGCAGCCTGGAGACATGTCAGGAGAGAGAGAGAGAGAGAGAGAGAGAGAGAGGGAGAGAGAGGGAGAGAGAGAGAGAGGGAGAGAGACAGAGAGAGCTTAGAAACAGGCGACAGTCCCTCCATCGGTTTGAATCTGCTGGATTGTGTTCTGAGGCTGAATGGCTGCCATTGTCCTCGATGTCCCCCGATCACATATGGAAACATTGGGCATCACACAGGAATGCTGCTATTTTTCCCACGGGAACGCCTGTGTGTAAACCAGCCCTGGTCAGAACTGCAGTCAGCATTCCTCTGTCTTGTCCAAACTATTGTTTCAATTGTATTTATTTATTCCTTTATTTTTGTATTTTTCATCTTAAGACTCCGAAAGACGCTGCCAGCGGGGAGGTCATTCGTTGCCATGGACACCAAGCAGATTCCCCAAATCCTGCAACAGATCTTCACATCGACGATGCTGTCCAGTGCCTGAGACACGCACACACACACACACTTTACCTAACAATGACCCCTAGAACCTAGATATTATTCAACCAATTTTATCAGTGCTAATAACTTGAGTCATATCTCATCATATGAATATTAATGAATAATAATAATAATGGAAAAAAATAAATAATAATAAGCATGTAAGGAAAGAAAATACTTTATGAGACAATACAAATCATTTTATTTACAGAGACTATTCACTCAGCCCGTCCTGACCCACACGCACGCACACACACACACCATTGTTTGTCCTGTTATGGGTCCTGAGACAACTTGGGGGGGGGGGGTGAACTTGAACAAGACCGTTCTTTCTTTCTCTTTGGACTTCCTCTCCCGTTTTTCGTCCGTGACAGACGTTTGTCTGAAGAGGTTTGTACACAGCTGTGATTGAGACACCAGTTCTTCACCTGAGACACACGCGCGCACACACACACACACACGTGCACACGAACACACACAGTGGATGAGCACACTCCTGTGGCATGCTGGGCCTGTGAGTCCCACCTGACGCACACCCTCATTAAGGACCCTGTGTGTGTGTATACAGGAATACAGATATATATTCCTGTATACATCTGTATGTGTGCATCTCGTGTGATTTTGTGTCAGCCACGTGTGTGTGTGTGTGTGTGTGTGTGTGTGTGTGTGTGTGTGTGTGAGAGAGAGAGAGAGTGTCAACATGGAGATGCTGGTGTGTGTGTGCTTATGTGAGTGTCAACATGCGTTTCTGGTGTGTGTGTTTGTGAGTACATGCACACCCTTTCCTTCCTGCTCGGTGGGCCATGTGACGCCACGGTGGTGCAAGGAATCCAAGCTCCCATTTCATTACTGGATCCCTGCGCCACTTTTAAACACACGCACACGCGCACACACACACGGCTTGTGACAAGTCATAAGGCAGAGCTGTCAGAGGAGCGTATGATTTGACTGCTATGATGTGTTCCTCAAAAATCCTGTTTGAAATCAACTGATTTCTGTGTAATTCCTAAAATGTGACCGTGTGTGTTTTTAGAAAACGTGTAGGTATCAGTTTGACCCAGATGAAGATCGGGATAAATCGAGGAAGGGGTAAATGTCCTTCCAAGGTCTGCACACATGTTTTGTTAAAGCTGTGTGTTAAATTGTGTATGAATGGTGTGATGTGCACACAGGCCTGTAAAAATGCACTAAAGAGTGTACGATTCTGAATGATTTATCACTGTGTAGAAATAACCTTTACTGTTTACATGCATACATTCTGTATTCCAGTATTGTTCAAAATACAGATGTATTTCAAATGCATTGTAGGAGCATAAATAGAGAACATTTGGAAGGTAATACATGGAATATTGTGTGTATTTGTGTTTATGTGGTCATTGTTGTGACTGCATATGTTTATGCATATGTCCTAAATTATATAACACTGTTTTAATAAAGCTTAACCAGTTCAACAACATTTTATGTGCTTTGAATTAACGCCTTTACTCTCTTCACCTTATCGAGTGACGGCGTGATGAATGTAGAAAAACACACTCTAGTGTAGGATGTTGTTGTTGGTGCAAATGACATCATCATATATGGAATGAGACATTTACATGCACACGTATCGGTCATTGAACAGTGCATGACATGGCCAAGTGTTGTTTGCCACAGAGGCAGAGTGGTACATGTGAAGGGAGACCAGATGTCCCGATTTAAACATGAATGTCCCGAGTCCCAACAAATAGCTGTAAAACACTAAAATATCCAGGTTCTGTCCCGTATCATTACAATTAAAATTGTAATGATAGTGTAATGTGCTCACATACGAGTCAGACCGAAACAACTGCGTAGAACTGCTTAGCAAAGCAACAATTATATTATAATAGTGTGAGCATTAAACATGACAGTAGCCTACCAGTAACAAATTCTTATCAAGGCTTTTACTTCATTGTAGCCTTACCACGAAACTATGAGTCAACCCACAACTGACATCTTATAGTTGTCCTGGTCAATTAATTAATTTAAGTTGGTCAAAGTACACAGATGAGGATAGACATTGAATTGAATAATCGATTAATGCACCTGTGAAATGTTTGAATGTGTTCAAGGTCACTAGGTGTGCTAAGCGTTTAAATAATTGTCCCCCATGCTGATGAAATCACCTATGGTGCGAGTGTTAGCACATATATAGGCCATGCATTAGTGCGTGGTACCAAATGTAAGGTTCCCGGTTTGGGAAAATGTGGTCACCCTAGGTTAACAAGATGTGTATGTGATATGCTAAGGTGTGATTGTGTCTGGCTGACATCACGTCAAGCCAGATAGAACATCTCTGTCCCACGTGATGGAGGGGTGTATGGGTCCTGTTTTCTCATTCATTTGGTCCTACATCTTTCATGAGTTGATGGCATATAAATGCCACATAATGCAGTATGTTTGTGTTATATAATAGTGTGTATATACGGTATATATATGCAGTACATGAACAACTTTTGATTGGGTCGACTGTATTTAATAATAGTTTTGATTAACAAATATTCCTGTCTACGGTGTCGTAGTCAATTGTTTAAAAATAAATGGTACGTGGTCACTGTCAACCTCGATTTCACATTATTTGTTAATAAAATACTTTTATTTTTTGTATATGCTGTTGTCCTGTACAGTAGACCCCTCAGGTAGCAGAGCGGCTCTGCAGTATCAAAGGCTGTTGTGTAACAGGGCTTGTCCTGTATGCCTACTGTACAGTAGATCACTCAGGTAGCAGAGCGGCTCTGCAGTATCAAAGGCTGTTGTGTAACAGGGCTTGGAGTGCGTCCTGTCCTCAAGTGGTACATTGTTTTGTGTTTCCGCTCAGCTCTACATTCTGAGAATCGTCTGCATTCATTCTGCTTCCCTCTTATTCCCTCCGTGCGTGCTTCACTTTTTCCATCCGCTCAAATTCTCTCTTGCCCACTTTCTCTCTCATTCCTCTTTTACTCTCTCAGTAAAAGTCAGTTCTTTTCCATGGTTGTATTGACTGCATTCTACAGTATAATATCCTGTCTCACGCTCTGAGCTGAAACGTCTTGAACACCCTGTGCTCACACACGCACACACACATACACATAAATGTACACCTGGTCATGCACTTTCCCTTTACCTCCTGTGGATTACAATGGAGAGATAAGACGTCTAGACGGACAGGACAACGTGAGTCATTGTCGTGTTTGTATTGTTGCGTGCCACTGTGTGTACGCCCCTGTGTGTACGCCCCTGTGCACACTTGTGCGTGACGGAGCAACCTTTTGGATGTTTTCCGTGAGAATCGGTGGAAGTTTTAACCACAGTTTGCTGCCATGCAAAAAGCTCTCGTTAAATCCCAAATAATAGATGGTTGTGTGACGCCATCTTGCATGTAGTCAGACATCCCTTCTCATGTGTGTCAAGGCACACAACACACATGCACATACACATTGATGTTTGTTTACTGCCATGCAGTGGCATTGATTCCAACAGTAACGGGGTGAATGATTGGAGACTGTGATTGATCACCGGGCGGACTGTCATTTCTGTCCACCGCTCATTAGCATAATTTACCCATCCCAAGCCCCGTCTCTTTTTGCCTGTCCAACCTAGTTACTGTAACCAGGTTGGACAACAACTGAACATTTTCAGAAAATGCTCAACTGTTATTGGAGGACAGGCAATAAGGGGCGGGGCTTGGGATTAGTCAGTTCAGGGTTACGTTTATTTTGGTAGACTTAATTTTCATCTATATCATGTTTTCTTTTTACCCTTTTCCATTGACATATTTGTGAGGATAATCCAGCTGCCGTTTCCTTGGCGATAACTGCTGGTATATCTGTATTCTTTCTCTGAACTGGACACAAATATGAACGATAATAAAATGGTTTCACGCACAGCACGTGTTCAATCTGTACGGTCCTTTTTAGAAAGCATCCATGAGGGCAACCCGTATAGTAAGTGTGTGTGTGTGTGTGTGCGTGTGTGTGTGTGTGTGTGTGTGTGTGTGTGCGGGTGTGGGGGGGGTAAGAGGGGTCTTTGTGTGTGTTTCCTGTTGTGAACAATAATGAGCCCAGTGATACAGGAAGCTCGCACGAAGGCGGCGGTGATGGTGATGGTGTCTAGCAACGCACTTGGAGACGAGACAGGAAGACCCTAACGACGCACTTGACGACGGGCCAGGAAGACCCTAGCAACGCACTTGGAGACAGGGTACACACACACACACACACACACACACACACACACACACACACACACACACACACAACAACACACTAGGGTTCGCACAAGTCTGCGGTTGCCCAGACAACTGAAGCCCTCATATTTTATGGTAGCTTCATTAGGTGGTAATAACAGACCGCTCTTTATCACCCCCGTCAATCACCACCTGTAACCTTGTGTGTGTGTGTGTGCGTGTGTGTGCGTGTGTGTGTGTGTGTGTGCGTGTGCGCGTGCATGTGCATGTGTGCATTTGGGGGTTAAAAAGAGAAACGGTTCTCCTTTAGGCAGAATGTTGAAGGAATCGCACACACACACACACACACACACACCACCACACAACCTGACACCTATTCATGTGACACCTGAGGACCGTCCAAGGTCCAGACCACACAGAGACGCGTCTCTATAGGCGCGGCCGCTTCAAAAGCGCTTTAATAAGGTCAGGTCACACAGAGAATGGCTGCCTGGGCCAAGTCACATTGATGAGCTCCACGCCTTGTGCTGAAAAGTTGAGGATACAGAGAGCTGAAGTCACTTCCTCATTATGGGACCTTTGGAAGTTTGGAAAAAGATATGTATGGTCAGAAGCAATGAGTCTCGTTTTGAGGTAACCATGGGAACAGAACAGTATAAACAACAAACCAACGTAGAAGAACCAACAGATGGCGTTAGCAACAGTCTCTAGATAATCCTGGCCTGGCCTTGTTGACCCTGCAGGCTGGCATGGGGGAGGGGATGGGTAGTGGGGGGGTGAGGAGGAGGAGGGGTAGTGGGGGGTGCAGGACTGTATATTAAAGCAAGGTCACAGTGCTGTGACTGTGGGTCTAAACATGGCCTTGACTGTGGCTATTAAAGGCAGGGCCAGTGATACTTGCTAACTTTGAGCTCAAATCAAAACAGTATCGCTTTGCGGTCCTCCGCGGCGGTGCCTCACACGTCTGCGTGCTGCGGCTTTGTTGATACGAGCCGTGTTCACCACTTTATGTTCCTTATTACGGAGCCAGGGCTGTGTGGAATTTATTTAGTCCTTTTAGGAGATATTTGGTGAATTTGAGAAAAAAGTGTAAAAGCTTACATTTAGCTTGCAGTAGCTGACTGTACCTTTAACTATTAAACCTCTCTCACTAATGCTTAGCCAGGCATCAGTCTTAGTTACATATAAACTACCTCCTGTCCACACACACACACACACACACACACACACACACACACACACACACACAGACACACACGCACACACAGACACACACACACACACAGGGCATTCCTAATATTCCTAACATTAAGGGACACACAAAGTCGGAACCTCCGTTTGCTGAGAAATGAATACAGCACGGGAACCCTGCTGTTCAACAACTGGCCACTTGAGGCAGGCTGCAAAAGGGAGTCAAATCCCATAGACTCCAAAGTTAAAATGTCTGACTTTACAGAAAAAATAAACATACCTGAAAAAAATATATATGTTTACAGCCTGGTCCAAAAACGTTTTTTGTTTTTATAGCTAGTCCACGATAACTGTACAGAAGGTGAATAATTGTAAAACTCAGCAGTTAAAAATATATTAGCCATGCATTTTTCCTATTATACTGAATAGGGGGCATAGGGGGCGCTTCAGGTGGAGTGAGGTACTGCGCAAATGGCGATGGCCAGACCCAGCATAGCACAATACGTTCTTGAGTAAAGCTATGGGTGACATCACAGAGGGTTTGTCCATTTAGTCTATGGGGCAAACACATGTGCTGTAGTTAGCTACTGTAGGAGTGTGAGAGCATGATAATATACATTATATATATGTATATATATACTGTGTATATTTATGCTAATGTAAGTGGAGATTAGCAGGGTTACGGGAAACCTCTCGCCTTAGTGTGCTGTGCTTGGGCATTCATTCCCCAATTTCCTCTGGTGTCACTGCCTCTCCACCACTCACAGCAAAGGCTTGGCGGGCTCAGAGCCACAGACCCCTGGACCCCCCCACCCACCCACACACACACCCTCTTCAACACCACCAGACTGTCTGTGGAAGCAGAGGAAACATGGCGGAGCATCGGGGAGCATTGCTAATGGTTCCCATCCAGGGGTTTTGGAGCGCTTGACACCACAGTGCTTTAATGAGACTGACATCATCGGCAGGAGGATGTGGTGGTTCTCTGGCCCACGGCGTCGCTGCGGTCAAGCTCTCCGTTAATGCTGTTTCCCTTGGCGACTGAAAAATATGCTGACGACTGAAAGCTTGTGGCTGTTGTGGGTTACGCAGGGTGTTCTGTTCTGTGTGAATACTGTGGTGGTTTTAGCTCTGTAGTGAATTTATCAGTAGCCTATATAGATATATATAGATCTAGATATATAGAGAGCCTAGATATATATTTAATTATATATATATGTTTGTCTATGTGGGTATGTGTGCATCCGTCACTAATGATTTATGGGGTCAAGTGAGGAGTCTTCCCTTCTGACAGGAGTAAGTGTTTGTCAAGAAAGTCTAAGCCCCCAAGAAACACACACACACACACACACACACACACACACACACACACACACACAGAACAGGCCTGGGGTTGTGGGAAGGGTCTGGAAGCAACACATTGTTGATAGTTTCTCAACTCTGCTCCACATTGCTGACTTACTTTCTTTTACAAGACCATGCTGTCACCGAGAGACCAACTCAGAGTCACGAGAGGTTACATTCGGCTTCTGCTGACAGCAACAAAACATCTGACAGCTAAATAATCGTTGTCATGGCGACGGGCAGTGTCTGACACCGGGAAAATCTTGCCTTGCCTTATTGTTAAGCAGTCCTGTTCGTAATTTGTTCCGCGCCCTGGCAAGCGATGCATGGGTGTGTACGTGCGTGCGTGTGCGTTTGTGTAAAATGATGCAGGTTTAGCAGATTCCTGTTTTGTGTTTTATCAAAACTTGCTCGATCTCTCGCTCTCTCGCTCTCTCTCTCTCTCTCACCCACATGTTAACCCTGATGGTCTGGCAAGATCACCCTCCCTTCCCCTCAGCTGTGTTTGTCAGGTATAATAATAAACAATAATGTTGCTAAAGGGGATGGAGTTCTCCTCTACATTCCTCTCCTGGCGCTGTTGGTTCATCATCATCACTGTACTGTTTCAGCCTGTCCTGTTTATGGCATTTCAATTACTGTCATATAAAAGTAAAATATAAATGTCAAGATTCAAACAGACAAAAAGTGTCTCCCTGGCAATAACACAGGTTACAGCTTGGCCCCCATGCTATCTGACATGGCTAAAGGCTAGCCGGCCTGGCTAGAGGCTAGCTGACCTGGCTAGCTGACCTGGCTAGCTGACCTGGCTTGCCAGCCTGGCTAGCAGGCATGTTGCAGACAGTCTGAAGCAGAGCGTAGTCCAGAGGACACATGTAATTACCATGATGGATGTAACAGGCCCTCCCTGGCATGCACGTACGCACACATGCACACACTCACACGTTCTGGTGTCAAGAGAATGCGACACACACACACACACACACAGAAACACGACGAACAGAAGACCCTGTTTCCTCTTCATCCAGATGTCAACACGGACACACACACACACACACACAGCACACAGAAATGCAGAAATGCACATGAAAGCCAAAAGATTGGGAAACAGAATGCGTATATGAATTCATTGGGGGCTTTGTGTGTGTGTGTGTGTGTGTGTGTGTGTGTGTGTGCGTGTGTGTGTGTGTGTTCGTACAAATGCACGTACTGTATGTATCCAGGAAGTACATCATGTTCAGTTGGACGCGTTTTAGCATAACAAGGAAAGACGTTTGATTAACCCCCCGCCCCCCCGCCCGCCTTCCATTTGATCTGCACACTGACTTCCTCTCCTCTCCTGCTCGCTGTAATGCTATTGTGCTGCCTGATAGCCTCACTTAGGACCATGGTTACGCAATCAGCGCTTCCCTTGAGAGGACGGACAGCATAAGGGAGAGAGAGAGGGGGGGGAAGAGAGAGAGACATATAGACACAGAGAGAGAGACATATAGACACAGAAAGAGAGAGAGAGAGAGAGAGAATGACCACAAATTGGCAATCCAAAAAGGAAGATATAAAAAATCATGGCAACCAAAAGAAGACAGAATATGTGGTCACTGTTCGACAGATGAGGTGTAAACAGAGATACACTTCCTCCTTAAATGCAAAGCATTTAGTGAAATAAGAAATTATTACTTTAATAAATTAGAATCT
>JAODUE010081672.1:0-14662 GCA_027564755.1 Amblyopsis hoosieri
GCTACTATAGTGATGTACTATAGTCTACATACAGTATACATGTTTAATGAGCTACTATAGTGATGTACTATAGTCTACATACAGTATACATGTTTAATGAGCTACTATAGTGATGTACTATAGTCTACATACAGTATACATGTTTAATGAGCTACTATAGTGATGTACTATAGTCTATGTACATACAGTATACATGTTTAATGAGCTACTATAGTGATGTACTATAGTCTGTGCATACAGTATACATGTTTAATGAGCTACTATAGTGATGTACTATAGTCTATGTGCATACAGTATACATGTTTAATGAGCTACTATAGTGATGTACTATAGTTTATGTACATACAGTATACATGTTTAATGAGCTACTATAGTGATGTACTATAGTTTATGTACATACAGTATCCATGTTGATGCACAGGGTCAAGGGAGACTTAAAGGGGGGGGGGGTGATAGACCGACACATCTAACTGTAACACCAATAGCTTTGGCACACCTCACCGTAACCGAGCAACAACAAAGGAATAAAATAAAAAAAACACTTTACCATTACCACGTTTAGAGGAGCAACTCTCAACCCTACACACACACACACACACACACACACACACAGAGCTCCGATCTGTCCGTCATTCCCGAGTCCCTGGTGCTACCGGGAACAGAGGCCTGTCGGAGGAGAAGAGGACCTCCAGCAGCCCCTCATAAAAAGACCCCTCCCCACACACACACACACATGACAACACAAGTCACAGAGAACAGAGTGGTCCAGGGGCTCCTGCCTTTGCAGATCAGTCAGGGAACACCTGATTGTCAGCCACTGGGTCGGGTCCTTAATCCTATTGTCTCACCGACAGGATTACTCTCTGTGGTCGATCTCTCCCCGTGGCTGCCATGTGGGAGAAAGGCCAGATTAAGGGGATTAGCGTGTATCCTCCTGACTTGTCAAGCCGGGATAGAAGGAGCCATTGACTTCTTGCAGAGAGGGGGTCATGAAAGGCAGCGAGCAAGAAAAATTCCTGTGGGAACAATGTGATTTGTTTGCTTTTGTTCCCCTTTCGATCTGGACTGAAAGGTTCAAAGAGCTGCCAGTCCCCGAAAAGAGAGAGACCCATCCATCCAAAGGGATAAAGGGGGTGGGGGTTTTGTAAGGTGGCCGAACTTTAATGTTTCATTTGTTCGGAAGAAAGGAAAGCAAATCTTTCTCACATTTACCGAAGAAGTGTCATGAAGAGTGTGCAGCCGATATTGTTCAACCTCAGTGGTTCCCAAAGCTTTTGACCCTTGACCTGTAAAATATGAATTGCTCATGCCACCTTCTTGTGCACATGGATGAGGTCACAAGCAATGCAGTAATTCTTTGAATATCATAACGTAATCAGCCTAAGAAATAGATTATACAGCATGAACCCGTAAACAGAAACAACCGTAATATGATTTCACATTCACAGCAAAGAATCACTAGAAAACAGGACGGTTATTATTTTCATTCGGTTAGACACTTTTGACAATGCTCAAGCACAGAATCACAAATGTTAACCGTTGCCATGGAATGTATCATGTCACTATCCATTTATTAGCTACGATATGCTGTATATAATAAAGGGTTTTCAAGTATATTTAAAATACATAGACAGCTTGGTCATACAACATATGCTTCCTCACTAACAGTGTAACATACACAGAGAAAAATATTTAAAAAAAAGGAATAGGATTAAATATAAATTAACATTACATAAATTAAAAAATGAATATGTAACAATAGGGTGTGCTGTATACAAAATGACACACACAATTGAAGAGTATAATATTAAAGGAATAATGGGATACAATATACACAATAATAATAAAAAGAATAATAATAATAACATTAAATACATGTAAAAATGAATGTGTAACAGAATAAGGAGTGTTAAAAACAGTAAAAACAGACATACATAAAATAAATAGTAAAATATAAAAAAATGGGATACAATATATACAATAAATAATAAGCATTTGAAATATATAGATATTTATATAGTAAAATATAAATAAAAATAAACAATGGGATACAATATATTCAATAAAAATAATAATGTAAGATTGAATATGTAACACAAAGTCGGATAAAAAGTAAAATATTAATATTTGACTCTTTATTTCTAAAGGAATGGTATCCAAAATATACAATAAAAATATGAAAAACATATAAACATACATGTAACAGAATATGTTCACTGTTGTATAAAAAGTGATGCACAAAAGAAAGTAAAATATTTAAAAAAGAAATTGGATACATTATACATATAAAATGTATTTAAAAATTAACAGATAACAGAATAGGGCGTTAGTGACAAAACTAAGATATTATAAAAGAAATGGGATACAGTATAGGCCTCTACCCACCACCAACCACCACCTCTCTACCCATCCTCTTCATGGACGGAGCCAGAGACATTGACGGAGCTTTCTCCATAGTAGCCTAAACCTTATCGAAATATGTATTTTGATGATAGTTTGAGGAAAACACACAGTAAATTGTTGTAATAAAATGTTAATACTAACAAATTATTATAAATTTTTAATTACAATACAATTTTATACTGTATTTAATGTAACATTCAGTATTATTCATTATTTATTAAAAACAGTGCGGGTCTACAATCTGAATAATGCCATCTAGATCTCGCGAGGCTATCTGTAATTCCGTCAATTCCTGCCAGTCAACGGATTTGAGTGGCAGCGGCATGAGCCAATCGTTATAGCGACAATGAGCGCATGCACGACTGGACCAATAGTCGTGTCGGCGAGGGGCGGCGTTAGAACCAGTCGGTGGAGTTGGTTTCGTATTTTGTTTACCTTTTCGTTCTGTAACAACCACGGTACCACCTGACGGGACGGAGTCTTTAGGAAACATGCGTTTGGCAAATAAGAAGAATAGGCTGGGACGCTTTTAGAAATTAGTCTACTACCAATGTTTAACGGCATAGAAGAGTCTCATGCGGTAGCGGCTGCAGTCGAGGTACCTACCAGTAAAGAATGCCAGCATCTCTGCTAGCTGTTTTAGCTTGTTATCTAAGTTGATTTGAGTTTCTCTTTCATGTACCGTATGTGATGTGATGTGACATTAAATAATCTGCTGTTTGCAACTGCTGATCTGTCAAGTAGCCTACACTACCACAGTGAAAACATGATTTCTCTATTATTACTAGTTATTTGAAAAGCAGATCAATCACTCATCATCCCGACAGGCCCAGGAAGTTAATGTCTCGTCTTTGTCTTGACCTAGTTCGAGTCATAATATGGTCCCACACTGGAATGTCGAAAAACATGCTAGGGTTGGATAATAAGTAATTAGATAGAGATTGCTATTGTAAGTGTAAAGCTGACGACGACACAAACAGGCGTGAACATATTATAACCTACGTTGATCTAAGCACAATGTTTAAATGAAGTTTCTTTAAGATTCTGTAAATAATCCAAAACATTAAAGCAAGACCGTGCAGTGCTATTGTTTATTTGTGTTTTTCGTCCTAGGTATCTCTAGGCTATTTGCGACCAATTTGTTCGAGGGCTTAATTCAGCCTCTGAGCATCAAATCAAACAACACATTCTGTAATGTTAAAGAACACTTGGCATTAGACGTTCTTCTCAGCACAGGACAATATACAGACAAATCAATAATACCACCGCCTTCCCGATATCTAGCGATTGCTAAGAGATCTTCTATAGGTTATGACCCACCTGAACGCCATTGCATGCTGTCTTCCTACTGTTTTAGTACTTAATACTTGTCCAGTGGATTATAGGTTGCGTAGATATAATGGGACGTCAGAAGCATATCAAGAATGTTTGGCATTGCATGTGTGTGTGTGCGTGCGTGCGTTGTGTTATGCTCTGCAGATTGATTTTGCCATCTAACCTAGTGCTACGGTGAATGCCATACATTGACACATTATTTGTACATTACACTATGGCATTTTATCCCTGCTTTTAACATTTATTGTAACAGGTAATATCTTGTTTGTAATATCTAGGTTTTTATTTGACAATATTATCCTTGCATTGTATTACTGTAGTATTACTGTATTACTGGCACGTACCTACGTGCGTGTAATCTCTTTATTGTTGCTCTATGCAGCCATCTTGTATTGTAGAACCCAGCAGGTCGCTGTGTGTTGTTCTACAGGGCATGTCTGCGTGTCCGGGGCCCAACAACCAGAGCTATGTCTGTGAGGCGGGCCACTGCTGCGAAGGTGGTCCATGTTGCCGCTACTACTACGAGCTGTGGTGTGAGTAGCCCAACAGTGCTATTTATAGCCCTATATTAGGGGTGCACGATATTGATTAAATGTGATATTGATCATGAAAATTGCAATATCGATAATAATATTGATATTTTTCAACATAAGGAAAAACACAAAAGTTACAGGAAAATGCATAAAAATATATTCATCACAGAACAGAACAAAAAACACATTTTCATCTGACAGTAATTCCAAGCTGCCGAGGAGGCGTTATTTTTGCCCACTAATGTTTCCTCTTCAATCTCTTCCATCTCTATTATGTCATTAGCTTCCTCAGCCACACATCTTACTGTTCTGTCTAAATCAAACACAACTAAGCCACACAGCCAATGGAGGCATCTCTCCACTAAATAAACAGGATATGGCACTTCCTGCTAAATTTTTATAATAATTTATAATTTTTAATGATATTGCGCGTCGTGATATTGTGATAATGATACTGAGTCGATATATATTGTGCACCCCTACTATACGTCCATCCATTCATCCGATTATACAGTATTTGGTTTTATTATTTGAAACTTGTGAATCTAAGCTTGTTTTGCATGACTGTGCTGTGTGATGACGCAGTGGTCTGGAGGCCAGTAAAATACACCTTACCTTGCATTAGCCCCTCTCCTTCCCCACCAGCACACCTCACCTTACCTTGCATTTATTTATTTATTAGTATTATATATTTATTTATTTTATTCGGGACATTTTCCGGTACGGTGCTCTGTGTTATTTCCCTACAGATAACTAGTCTAGGGAGTTGGTGAATATCTGCAGATATTCACCAACAAGTATCACACTTGTTTGACATTGCATCCTATCAGTTGACTTGAGAAGGGAATGATTACATGTGCAGATCTAGTCCTGACAAGTCTGGACCTGCTTTGTAGAAAGTCTTACTGGAATATAGGGATGACTGAATGGTTGGAAGCATACACATACTTTCCTACTAGGTGTAGAGCATATTTTGTTGTCCTGTTGGTTTTTGTGCTCTGGTATCTTAAAGGTGGAGTCAGGGATACCGGAGAAAGCTCTTTGATTTATTTTAACTCTATCAACACAAACACACCGCTCTCTTCAGTGCCATACTGTAGGGGGCTACCTTTCTCTTCAATGGGCTAACAGCTGTGTAGTAGGAGGAGCTAACAGCTATGTAGTGGGAGGAGCTAACAGCTGTGTAGTAGGAGGAGCTAACAGCTATGTAGTGGGAGGAGCTAACAGCTGTGTAGTAGGAGGAGCTAACAGCTGTGCAGTGGGAGGAGCTAACAGCTGTGTAGTAGGAGGAGCTAACAGCTGTGCAGTGGGAGGAGCTAACAGCTGTGCAGTGGGAGGAGCTAACAGCTGTGCGCCCCCTGCAGACTTCTGGCTGGTGGTGGCGCTGGTGCTCCTGCTGCTGGGCGTGTGCGTGTGCCAGCACCAGCGGGCCAAGAGGCGCTTCAGGCAGCGCCGGCGGCAGCAGCAGATCAACGAGATCGCCTTCAGGGAGGCCCACAGCGGCACACAGCTGCCCCTCTACCTGCGTGAGTGTGGGCGTGTGCACGTGAGCGTGAGCGTGGGCGTGCGTGTGCATGCGTGTGCACGTGAGCATGTGCGTTGTGCACCACATTTCACTTTGTTTATATTCCAACTGTATTTACGGGGCGGTGTAGAAGTACCATGTTCTTTTTCCAGTAGGCAGAGCAGGTAAGCTAGTGGAATGTGAGGAGAGATTTAGTGTATTTTGACATAAAGTGTGTTAGCGTCCAATTTGCTTGAAACAGCTGACTGTACCTTTAACTGAAGCAGGGTCGGTCTACAGACAGCTGACTGTACCTTTAACTGAAGCAGGGATGATCTACAGACAGCTGACTGTACCTTTAACTGCAGCAGGGTCGATCTACAGACAGCTGACTGTACCTTTAACTGAAGCAGAGATAAATTAGTTTGAGTATCTACAGACAGCTGACTGTACCTTTAACTGCAGCAGGGTCGGTCTACAGACAGCTGACTGTACCTTTAACTGCAGCAGGGTCGGTCTACAGACAGCTGACTGTACCTTTAACTGAAGCAGAGATAAATTAGTTTGAGTATCTACAGACAGCTGACTGTACCTTTAACTGAAGCAGAGATAAATTAGTTTGAGTATCTACAGACAACTGACTGTACCTTTAACTGCAGCAGGTCGGTCTACAGACAACTGACTCTGTACCCGCTCCCCGCTGCAGGCTTCCTGCCAGACTACCTTCTTCCTGCCTACGAGGAGGTGGAGGAGCGACTGACCACGCCCCCTCCGCCCTACAGCCCACCCCTGTCTCCACAGGCTGTGCCCCTTCATCTCCAGGCCACGCCCCTTCTCCCAGCCGAGGAGCATCGGGCCCCCGTCTTCCCCGCCGCTGAAGCCCCTCCCCCTTCCCTGCTGCCGCCGCCGGTCCGGCAGTGTGGGCAGGCCTGTTGCCCTGGCAACAAGGACCAGACGCCAGGCAGGTACCGCCGCTTCACGGGCGACTCCGGCATCGACGTGTGGGAGCACCAAAGCATTCTGGGTAGGGGAGAGGAAGGGGAGGGCGAAGGGGAGGGGGAGTGTGAACCTCAGCCATCCTCTGGCGACCATGGCAACAGCACCCAGCTGTCAGTCGACAAGGACGGGCTGTGACACAGTGTTGACAGTAAGAGGTTACAGGAGCCCACATCACCGACAAGGTGGTGTGGGCTCCTGTAACGGTACCGTGGCGTCCGTTGTACCCCAGCAATAACACCCCCATGCCCCAATACCAAGGGCCCTGACCTTGAGATAACATTGTGGGAAGTCAGCAGAGGGTTGTAAAAGTCAATACTTGTCGGGGTAATCGTTCAGGGGACTGGTCTGATTGACGGCACAGCACCCCTCAACCCCCCCAGACCTGCCCTGGTGTAAGGGTAGTCAAGAGGACTCACAGATTAAGGAGATAGTTTTAGCGCTAAAACGCTTTGTGAAATACTCTCAGGCAAAAAATGTAGCAGTCTTAAATTGAGGACTGACACGCCCATAGTTTTTAGGAGTTTCTCCTAAATCGGCAAGTTAGGAGCTACTCTTAGCCTTAAGATGCTTTGTGAATACCAGCCCTGGCCGAGAGAGAGAGAGAGAGAGAGAGAGAGAGAGAGAGAGAGAGAGAGAGGCCCCTTCTTATAGAACCCACCCACCCACATCTGATAAAGATACCCTCCCCCCGTCTATCATCTCATATAGACCCCCCCCCCTTCTTTAGTCTAAAGTCTGATAGCTGAAAAGCACCTTTCTGGAGATTCTGTAGTGAGGGGAAAACTTAACTTTTTGTCCAGAATGCAAATGGCTACCATGACAACCGACAGGCATCACCCAGGAAGACATTTTTTGAGTGACAGGAGGTGAGCGTGTTCTAGAGTGGGCTGGACCCAGCTGGCCTTAATAGATATCCGCTTGAAACCCTCCACGATGACCAGCAGGGGGCAATGCAGCCACGCAGCACATCTGGATCAGTGCTGCGAGTAAGAATGGACCTTACCTTACCCTAACCATGTCACCTCAGGGGGGTGCTGTTTCCTCCAGCCCACGTATGGTACATCCTGGTCCTGTGTCTTTAGAACATTTTCTGCTTTTTCTCGTTTGTTTTTTTTTACATTTTTTATCTTTATTTTCGTTCTTTGGTTTTTGTTTTGAGGGGTTTACTGCAAAGATGAACATTTGGAGTCAGGGTTACTTTCTGCTCAATGTCTGGAAAGATGATCAGGCTTGTATAGACCCTGCGCGATTGATTGAGTTTGTTTAAAGCTGCAGCATTATCAGGTTGGCGTTCATGACCTACCGCTCCCATCAGTTTTGAACCCAGACAGAATATGACATTCTATTTACAATTTAGTGTGTTTTAGATTTATTTAAATAACTGCACCATCACAGACAACATGGGTGCTATAAGCACAGAGCGTCACAATGATTGTGTCCGATCAAAACTCATTTTGACTCACACAATCTAAACATTATTTCTCTCCCTTTCATCTCCCCAACACAACCATCGGGTGACCCAAATAAATGACCGCATCACGACCTCCTCCTTAGGAGCATGTGCAGTCGTGTTTGCCCAATTTGAACCCAGCAGAGGCTGCTGTAATTACGTAGATCATTGGCTTGATCTGTGTTGATGCCTTTCTGCTCTTCTCGAAGATGCCACAGCAAGGTGTTCAACTGCGATGTGCCTGTAACTGACTGTCCATGTTCTGGCTATGTAAGCAATATGTCTGCCTGCCCAGGTGCTAACATTGACCAACGTTCGCTAATGTTTTGTTCCACCAAAGGTGGCTGTGGTGTGAAACAGTGGAGAAGTATGGACCCAATAACTAATGTAGCTCTTTTGGTGTAGCTGTTCTAATGCAGTGGCCTTCAAAATGTAGAGGTTCTTATCTCACGACCCCCAGTCTGTTGAGCTTGGCAGCTTTTTATAGTAGCATAGCATAATACTATGTTACGCTATACAAGAAAATATTGTGTGTATTAATAATGCAAATTCATACAACTGCGGAAAAAATGAAGGGACCACTGCACATTGTTTCAAATGTAATAGCACTATAAATATACTGTAACCAGGGTTGGGTAGATTACTTTGTAAAGGTAATCCGTTACCGTCATGTAACTATTTTCTGGGAGGGGGTGCTGGAAAAACCAATGTCCTCCAAGTGTTGGGCATTGTTCTAACTGTAATCAGGGGTGGGAGGTAGAAATCTCGAGACTTCAGTCTCGAGATGCACAATCTGTGTCTCTACACACACTCGCGCATCTCGCAAGATGTGGATGCACCGAATGTTGAGCCGTGTCTGAAACTGAAAGCAATCTGCCAACTGCCGTCAATAGGCCTACAGCATCTTTAAAAGCAGTTTGTAGGCCTAGTCCAGGGGTCCGCAACCTGCGGCCCCTGAGTTCCTCTACAGTGGCTCCCTGTGGCTTTGATAAACATCACAGAACTTAATCTAAATTATGTTTTGCCTGTGTCTTCTGATTTCACCAATATCCAAATGTATCTAGTCCATGCAAAATCATGAGTGCTGAGTAGCTGAGTATTGGGCTATGATTTATTATATTCACTAGAAATGGTTAATTAATGAAAACGTTAATTCATTCTCATTCAGGTCTATTAGTAATGTTGATATGCTAACTATAATAGATTTATAGGTATAAGGATAATATTTTCTGCGGCTCCAGACAGATAAATATAAAGCATTTTGGGCACCAATGGCTCTTTTGATAGTAAAGATTGCAGACCCCTGTCATATAGCGCATAGTCTGACTGCTTGTGTGGTAAGCCTAGTTAGACAGTTTTCTTTCATTGAGTAGGCTAAATTCCTCTTGTTTGGCTCTTCATTGCTTTTGCGATAATTATTTCATAACTTGGTAGGCTCCTCTGCATCAATAAGGCAATCGTGACAGTTCCAGACAAAACGTGCTTGCATCGCTCGCTTTCTGGATTTAGTGCAGCATGTCCACTAGCTGGCAGCAAGTTTATGTCGCCGTTTCTGTTTAGTGGGCTAAGCATTCCTGTGCCCATCTTGTGTTTCCCTTAACTATGCTACACAACATTAGGTATTTGCTATTAGCCATAGCCCGTCTTTTTTTGAGGATCGCACATCAGCAATGCGCTGGTGCCGTGACCATAACTTCTAAAACTTCTCTTATGATGTTGCACTAGGCATTTGCCAAACATTTAACACAAACGTTTGTAGCCTACTTTTAAGATGATAAATATAGGCCTACCCCTCGCACTCACACAACTTCCTATCTTCCTATAATCAGTAATGTCATTTTTGGATTACCAATATTTAGTAACATAATCTGATTACTTTCCATTACTTTTAGATTACTTCATAATCTAATCGCGTAAACGTTCTTTGAAATGTCATAAAAAGCAATTTACTGCATTGGCATGCCAAATCTTTCTATTTTTGTGACCATATATGTTGCTCAGGAGACGAGATTAAAGCAGGACTTTATTTGAATTATTGATTGACGTTAATGAAAGGTTAATAAGAGAACATCAAATTGGTAAATGCATTTTTTCCCTTTTCTATTTTAAAGTAGTCCTATAGTAAGTAATCAATAAAATACCTGTAATTGAATTCCACTTTTTTAGCTGGTGCCTGTAATGGATTACAGTTAGTTTTTTTTGTAATCAGATTACAAGTAATTGATTATATGTTACTTCCAAACCTGACTGTAAATGTCAAACATATAACATGAATAGATAAATTATATAAATGTATATCTAAACATACATATATGTAAATACTGCAGTGTTTATGAAAATGCTGAAGTGGTCTCTTAAATTAATTTATTCTGCGGATCAAAGTACATTCAAATATCGGGGGGGCTTTTTCCCCGTTTCAGATATTTAAGGATAACTCTTCTTTCACACAATATTATAAGTTAAAAACTGAACTGCTTGAATGTCACTGAAAGTGCCTTTTCCATTGGTTGTCAGCCTTCCGCTACTCTAAGTGATTTAATAACAGCTGGGTTGTGCTGCAAAAGACGTCTGTGAATATACACTACATTCACTGTTGTCAGTGGAGATGGATCGTATGACTTGTTTGAGAGGGAGTACTCTGCACTATTTTCTTTAGACCTGATGTGCTTTGCCACTATGTAAATATCAGCAGCTAATGTAAACATGCCATTACTTTGCACTATAGATTAAATATTCTTCCAATACATTTCTGTACCATAGCAATGTACAGAAATGATGGTGGTGATTTACTTTTATTACTTTTGTATATTTGTAGTTATCAGCCAAAGCAAATTGTATTTTAGTTTTCTGTCAAATTTTGTAAAAGCATTTTATTAAAATTCTAATACTGAGGATCATGTGTATTTTTTTTACACACACATAAACACTAACATAATGTACTGTACATCAATAGCTTGCTCTTGTAACAAAAGGTGGATGCGTCATTAAACGTTTCTTTAATAGAAAATAGTGATTGAAAATAAAGAGCAGCCAAATATGAACAGCACACCAACATAGTAATGATGGCACATAAACTAGATAATTGTGCAGCATTTGTACAATTCATGAATGTGCCAATTATGTACTATTACAGTATAGGCCTGTAGTCCACAAAAAGGTAGCCTACGTTTATTATCAATTATAAATATACAGTATAGTATAGCAACTATGATAATTACTGTGTTAAAATGGGGTTGTTTATCATGTTAACAAGAAGGGTCCGTATGAGTACCCTCCCATCTAGTGGAATATATTTGAACGCACCATGAAATAAGATCAGCACTTTTATCAGCAATTATTAAAATGTATTTAATTGTTTACAATGACGTTTTCACACACAGCATTTGGGGGTGGGCACCAGTCAGTTACCATGGTGACCGCTACCCGATCACAACAGCGGGGGGCTTGTTCTCCTCCCAGCCAGGCCGCAGTGTGGCCTTCACCCTGTAGGGGATGGGCTGCACCACCACAGCGAACTTGCCCTGGAGGCAGGGGAGGGGCTCCCCCTCGGGCACGCTCAGCACAAAGCGCTGCAGGATCCAGGCCAGGAACAGGAAGAGCTCCATCTTGGCCAGCGCCTCACCCAGGCACACGCGCACCCCCGTGCCAAACGGCAGGTAGCCTGGGGGGGGCGTGGTGAGGCCCGTGCCCTCAGGGGTCAGGAAGCGGCCTGGGGGAAGGAGAGGAGAGGTGAGGATGTGGGGGGTGGGTAGAGGAGCGGAGCGGAGCGGAGCGGAGCGGAGTACGTCATGCGACTCAGGACTGTGGCCCTGACGTAGAGGTGGTACTAAAAGTCAGCGTTTGTAAGTCAACTAACACGCTTTGTGTCAAATCCGACATAAAAGAATCCTGTGTTTCTTTCTACACAGCCCCTGGCTCTAAATGGCAAAACAAACATAGTGTGGTGCAGACCACACCACACAACAACCCCCCCTTTCCCCCCCTACCGGGGTCGAAGAGCTCGGGGTTCTTCCACACCTCCTCATCGTGGTGCAGAGACCACAGGTTGACGACGACCCGGTCTCCCTTCTTCACCTCAAAGTCTCCAATGCTGCAACACACACACACATCATATACAGCAGTGACGCAGGAGATGTTTTTTATGTGGGGGGGTAAAAGTGTGAGGAAATATATCTCAACATTTAAGCCTGTACAACTATGCTTGAATTATTTAAACCAAACATGACGCCAGAGTGAAATCTGACCCACCC
The DNA here is from genome assembly GCA_027564755.1 of Amblyopsis hoosieri. Lineage (NCBI taxonomy): Eukaryota > Metazoa > Chordata > Actinopteri > Percopsiformes > Amblyopsidae > Amblyopsis > Amblyopsis hoosieri. The sequence goes on from JAODUE010081672.1 coordinate 12,475, forward strand.
GGGACTTGCACCCCGCTCCCCCACGCAGAAGAGCAACACATTACAAGGTCACCACCAAAAAGTTTATATAAATAGCATCATCGCATGTATTGAAGTATTTGAGAGTAAGATTTACGTCATGTACGGCTGCAGCGTAACTGTCTTGACATTGTTACACATGGTTATGACATACTGTAGACTAGGCTCTACACTGGTCAACATGCCAACATGATCACTGATCAACCACACTTGCCATTACATAGCTCCCTATTTAAAAAAGCAAACAGCTCTGAAATATTCCTCTTCCAAGAAAACTCAATGTACAAACCTATGTTATGTGCAGGGGAATTGTCAAGCTTTTAGGGGAAATGCCGGACTGGTGCACGTTTTAGACTACACATGGTTTTACATCCTAAAAGCCTAAGGGGGGTGTTGTATTTTTTTGCTTTTCTGAAGCTAAAAAAGCAAGAGAAGATACCACCATTAACACAAGAACAGGACATCAAAGGGATGATATCTGATGATCCAAGACGAAAACTAACTTTACTATATGGTAGCCTAAAATAAAATTAGTTGGATGATTTTGTTCTTTACGAAACTGAGGGTGATGTATCCCCCCCACTGCCCCCCTGATATACAGTATACTGTGTGCACACACACACACACACACTACTGACAGTGACTTCTGTGTGTGTGTGTGTGTGTGTGTGTGTGTGTGTGTGTGTGTGTGGTAACCTGGTGTCACTCAGAGCCACGTGGGGGATTATCATGGAGGTCACTGGACGGATGCGCATAACCTCCCTGATGGTGGCTTCCAGGTAGGGCAGGCTGCCCCGGTCACTCATCATGGGGGTCCTAGTGCCGCCTAACTTCATGTCCAGCTCCTCGTGGATACGGCTTTGTACCTACACACAAACACACACACACACAAACACACAATAGCCAAAGCTGAAGTGAACAGTGCAAATAAGGAATACAAGTACTACAGGTAATACTTTTTTAAATGACAAAAAATGTAAACACTTGATAATTAACAAATTAAAGAAATTATAACTCGATTTTTTATAAAACACTCCCGAGTGTCAGAGACAGAGCATCGTCCAATTTCCCTGGTGGAAGTCACAGAGGTAGTCAAACAACTCCACAGTGGAACAGGTATTGGTTCCTACCTCAGGGTAGTGCAACATGTAATGGTTCCTACCTCTGGGTAGTGCAACAGGTAATGGTTCCTACCTCGGGGTAGTGCAGCAGGTAAAGGTTCCTACCTCGGGGTAGTGCAACAGGTAATGGTTCCTACCTCTGGGTAGTGCAGCAGGTAAAGGTTCCTACCTCGGGGTAGTGCAGCAGGTAATGGTTCCTACCTCGGGGTAGTGCAACAGGTAATGGTGCCTACCTCGGGGTAGTGCAGCAGGTAAAGGTTCCTACCTCGGGGTAGTGCAGCAGGTAAAGGTTCCTACCTCGGGGTAGTGCAACAGGTAATGGTTCCTACCTCAGGGTAGTGTAACAGGTAGGCGATGGTCCACCTCAGCACGGTGCTGGTCGTTTCCACGCCGGCGCCGAAGACGTCGCCCACCGTCATAAGCACATGGTCGTCACTGAGGCCCACATTCTCTGTGGCAACTTTGGTTGTGTTGTTCTCGGCGCTGCGCTTGGCCTTCAGCAGGGTGTCCAACAGGTCCCGCTGGACGCTATCGCTGTAGTGCGCCTGCAGGGGGCAGCGCAGGATTCTGTGAGCCTCGGCTCCCCAAGCCCCGCCTCTCACTACTATCCGAGCAAATCAGGCTGACTAGAATGCTAGCTCAGACGCACGACTGGTTTATTACTTATAATTCTTCATTTCGACAGACAAGCTGTCTTATTGGGGTTATATGACACTCAACACATCCTTATGGTCTGGAGGAACACGAGCAGTGGATATTAACTAATAATTGGAATTCTCCATTTTATATTATTTTATTATTTTCAACTCTAGGCTATTGCGCAACATTCTTAAGCGGTGCAACTCACTCGTCTAGCTAGCTGCAATGGCCCGTCTTTCAGCAGGTGCGATTGTATGGCGTGAAATCAGTGCCACGAGACGAAGCTCTGTAATAAAGATTTGTGTGCTTGCAAACAATGTTTGTTTGTGTACTTGCTTGTGCGTTCGCCATGTTTTCCATAACTAAGCTAACACGAAACGAGCACGTGTCATGATCGTGGCTAGATCACT
>JAODUE010081683.1:0-14661 GCA_027564755.1 Amblyopsis hoosieri
GATATTTACACACATTAAATTTACTGAAAGTAAAAACAGTTGAAAGTCAGAGGACGTTTCTTTTTTTGCTGAGTTTATATTATATCTTCTATTCCAAGTTCTGCTTTTGAAAATAACTAGATTATTGGCTTAGTCAAAGCATTTGGTAACAAGGTGTATCCTCAGCTTTCTCGGATAAATGTTGGAAAGTCTTTGTTGCAGAGGATCATGGAGACGCCTAAGGCAAACCAGCCAAGGCCCATGTGTTAGCGATGCTACTGTCATTACAGGACAGGAGGCTAGCAGATACAGGCTCACAGAACGTGCAATGGTGTTATTTGTTACTCTGAACCATGCAGAATAATAAAAGATAAAAAATAAAAAAAACAATCAGATGGGAATTATTCTACACCAATAGGCTTTTCTTTGCAGCTGTCCTATATGGATTTATATTAGAGATCAAAGAATAAATAGCAGCATATGAGTCATGTCTGTGTGAATGTAGCCCGTGGATGCAAGCAGCTATAGATTATGTTGCTATAAACCCAGATTTGATCAAAATCCTTGTAGGGCTGGCCCCAAATACTCGGGTATTCGTTTGTTGGGTATGTATTCAATGTAAGTATTCAATTTTATATAGTGGGATAGGAGTTTTTTTCACATTATGCATGCATGGTTTCCTATTATCCCCTACTGTCTCTGTATAAACTCACATGTTAATGTCATTGCCTGCCCTACATTGTCAACACAATCTATTGCAATTGTCTCAAGAAAAGAACGGGGCTCTGTAAGAAGAGAATGGGGCTATTCAATGCTCTTATTGGCTAATATAGGTTTTTGGTCAGCTCTGATTGGGTCAATTGACGTGTCATTTAAAGTGGCAATTTTGAGAGCATGGCTATGTTTATATGTAATAAAGCTATTAATGGAAGATTACATCTGCCGGCTAATATAAAATTAATGCAACAGCAGGCCGTGCAGTATTTATTAATGCAATGTGTTTTGGACTAAAAACATTATTGGATTGTTTGGACCCCTGCAAACGTAACAAGATAGTTTTTGATTGTTTTCAGTGGACTATGCGTACTACTACTCACTTCATAGGTGAGTAGTTGACTCAAAGTTACAAGTTCAGAAAAAACATCAAGTATTCAAAACCTGTAAAATGGTATTTGGGAGTATTCGAGCCCTAAATCATTTCCATTAACCCGTTTTATCAGCTCTCCCGGCTAAAAATTCCATCATAAACCATCATGAATTCCATGCTGGTCCAGGCTGGTTCATACTGGTTAGTGCTGGTGTAGTGCTGGTCCAGGCTGGTTCATACTGGTTAGTGCTGGGATATTGCTGGTCTAGCTGGTATACCAGCACACCAGAAGCCAGCATGGGATGCCAGGGTACCAGCAAACATACTGTATGCTGGTGACCAGCAATGCTGGATTATTTCAACAGCAACCACAAGTTTTCAGCTGCGACTACATCCAGAATAAAAGCAGTTCATTCCTTTGCTTCTTTTGGCCTCTACATTGCACTCTATTATTCTTCCCTCGCCCCACTACTGCCCCCCCGTCTCTAACCCCCTTTCAGCCACCTCTCCTCTCTCCTTTCTTTCCTGTGGATCGCTAGCCTTGATTCACTGTTCTCTTGAGAAACACTACTTGACTCTTGTCTGCCTCCAACTGCCCCCTCCACCACACATGCACGTGCACGCGCACACACACACAATACAACCACAACACTCAACACAGGCCGACAGATTTACAAGCAAATGTAAAGGAGGCATACACTGAAAACACAAAAGCACACAAACATGCACTTGACTGTGGTGGTGTTGAAATGGTACGTTTGGGGCCAGCTAGAGGAGAAAGCTGTGGCTAACCAAAGCCACATGTGGCTGACTTCAGCTCTGTTTTACCTTCTCATAATATTAACTATGGAGCCCACAATGCACTGGTTTTCCTCACCGCACACACAGTCATCTCCATCTCTCTTTAACAGACAATCTCTCCCTTGGGAGTGCTGTGAACACCGGTGGGGGGGCAAAGGGGCATAGATAATGGTGGGGACATGCAGGATTGATCAGTTTGTCAAACAGTTTTGTTGTTCCTTAGAACATGCCACGCACACACACACACACACAGACACACGCTCACGCACACAGGCGGATTTCTGTTAGTGGAACGTCATTACACGTAACAGGGATTTGTAGAATTGCTTGAGGGTTCACCTCTGTTCCTAAGGGGGCTAATTCACGTGTCGTCTGGCTGGTCGGGGGATTGCACCACCACCCTCTCAAGTCTACTTCTCATTGTACGCTTAGACTCATCCGTGGATTGTGTATGTGTGTGCGTGCGTGTGTGTGTGTGTGTGTGTGTGTGTGTGTTGAGGCTGAGTGCAAGGGACAGTTTGTGTCATGTAGAGGCAGCGCTGTATCCGTTAGCCGTTAGCCCGACAAGACAGCTCTCTTGGCTCACGCACACAAACATGCAGAGGCCTACTTTATTTATCGCTGGTTAGTTGAAGGCAGACATTCAATACAACCACTAAATGCGACCAGACACAGACCTATACTGAAAGGGAGATACAGGGCGGGTGTGTTTGTGAGTCACCAACGTGAAGTTGACTCAACTGAAAACAGAAGAGAAAAGTATGAAGAAGGCATTCCAGGGTAGAAATGGATGGATAAGGGGAAGGAGACGAATCCTTGGAGGGAGACAAGCAGCAAGGAGGCTTGAGGAGTTACAATTTTATCAACCAGCCCAACGTTGAAGCAGGGATTTTGTTTTCAATTACGGCGTCATCGGCTTAGATAAACACAAAGTCAACCCTATATCAGGCTCATTTAGCAGCTATTAATTGGCAGATACTAGTGTGCACTGGGGACTTGTTTTGGGCGATCGAAATGGGCATTGCTCCCAGAAACAAAAAATGGCTGCAGGGTCACATAAAAAAAAAGACAAGTCAGTTGATATTCCTTTTGCCAACAAGGAATATAATAATAATAATAATAATAATAACAACAATGTTCCTGTGTGATTAAAATAACAATACCAGGAGAGTTTCCTTTGCACAGGCTAACCCTACTAGTACGGCCCATTGTTGTATCCCTGCATATCTAGAGTTCAGTCCTTTCTTTCCCCTCTAAAGTGACATCCCAACTGCCTCTCTGCTGAAGTGTTCTTCAGAGAGGAGAAACAAGTGGAGTGCAGAGCAGAGCGGGGGTGGAGTCCTGGGATGGGGGTCAAAGTAGTGTGAACTGGAGGAGGGGGGAAATGCTTACGATGGGTACAGGAGAGGAGGGGGAGGGATTATTGATAAACATGGTGTTTCTTTGTTTAGGTTAGTGGGCCATACATTCCACAAGGAGGGAGGGAGGGAGGAGGTGAGCTAACTGTTGCATATGCTGGGTGGGGGTGTTCGTTTGAATAAACAGTGAATTCGCTCGACTCCACCAGACTTAAGAGTCTGCTTAGTATCAACATGACAGCGAGGTGTGTGTGCGTGTGTGTGTGTGTGTGTGTGTGTGTGTGTGTGTGTGTGTGTGTGTGCTCGCGCGTGCGTGCGTATGTGAGCATTTGTGCCTTTTGCTGTGGTGACCGTTGACATAGAAAGATTTCAAGCTAAGCACCTGGCCTTAACAGTAATGTCTCTGAGGAGTACTGTCAGGTGAAGACATCACAACTCCCAATTTGGTGGTGTTCTCTGTGGCTTGTGTGATCCAAGAAGACATGCATTCACTGGGAACTTGCTGGCGTGCTTGTTCATGACAATGGCAAAAGCCTGTACTGTATGTACAGTACAGGTACAGTAAAATTTTATTTAGCAGAACTGCATAAATTACTTCATTTCATTTCATTATTAATTAAATGTTTTAATCTCTGAAGGCAGACAATCCCGCTGACCATAAATATCTTGCTAAACGGTAATGCTTATGTAGCTTGGCTCCGCTCGAATATTGCTCTGAGCTCAATTTGTATTCGCTGAGATTATAGTCTGGGATCCCTGTTTGCATTAGCGTTTTCACAGCCACCCTGCTGGCGGTCCAGTCAAGGTAGGTTTGTGAGATGACGTTGAAGTCAAGTGTTTAAATGGTGGTAGATGGGGTGCTAGATGAGCCGATCAAAACAGTTGTAGCAACACTGATTGGTTAAATGCTGTCCAATAGTTTCAAAATGAAACATAGGTCTACGCCCAGTAGGAGGCAATGACTGCAAACACTTCTAAATGGAGCTTGGCTAATGCTCAGTGTAGAAGTATTTCCTGAATTACATGTCATATCGATAATAATAAATATCCAGTTATTTTACACAGCATGAGTTGATCACATGACATGAGTCATCAGCCGGACAGAACAAACTGCCGATGAGACCGATTAGAATGTCTAACACCATTTAGAGGAGTGAAATACTTACTGAGAAAATCTTCTGTAAGATTTAAATCTGTGTGCTGGCAGGCCACAGGCAGATAGAGGCATGGGGACGTAAAGATGCATACTATTTTTAGATCAGCGTCACGCATTGTTAACAAAGCTTAGTGTAATAAAAAATAGAAAAAAACGTTGTAGGCTCATAACGCTAGAAAACTATATTCATTGTTTTAGCGTGGCTTAAGCTCTAACTGGTTATGCCAGTGCTCTACACTGCGCATTCAGCCACTACCGGCAGAGCTGGAGCAGAGGGTTCGTGTAATTTTGTTTGTTGTGAATACTTTCGTCATATATACGGAAGTTGATCTGATGGATGTGGGTTTTGGAAAGAAACAAGAAACAGACGCCTCAAAGAGGTAAACAGTAGTGTCTCGTCAGTTCTGGCATGCTTGCTTTTTCACATAAGTTAAGTAAAATTAGTAAAATTACGTGACATTATTTCAGCCGTCGTGCATCAGTTGCTGGCAGATAAAGGTAAAATGCTCAACTTGCCTTGTCGCAGTTTTCTTTCTTAAAGTGAGGCCACAATTTTGACTGTTTAGCGAGATCCATCTTTCACACTATTTCGATGTAAATGTATGCTAGGTTCTGAACTACACTGCAGCGATGATGCGTACAGCGTGATAGGCAGATGGCTACAGCTAAGCTAGTTTCTAGAGTTACTGGACTAAAGTCCAGAGATTGCCTGTAGCAATTGGTGTGTGTGTATGTGTTTGTTCGCAAGTCAGATGTTGTCGTAGCTGGACTCATGCATACCACTTCAACCATAGCCATGAACACATATACAGACATGCGCGCGCACACACACACTCTTTGGCCATGTCAACGTGCCAATGTACCTGAAGGTTTAAATAAAATTGGCCCATATCTGTTGTAAACACACACACAGTTGGGGACTATCAAATTGATTCAACACCGCCTTAAAGTAAAAACAAAAAGAGCACAAACACTGTTTATGTATGCATTAAGTCTGTCTCGTTTTTTGGAAGAAAGGTAATTGTTTTGTTTCTCCACAGACACAGGTGTAAATGAGCCTGACACCTAAAACTTTAAACATGGACTTATCTTTAATTGCCACTCTCAGTTCCTTTTAAGATAGAAAAATATCCATCTGCCTCCTTTGGCAGGGCACACAAACCGATAAATTACCCACAAAAGGTGTCAGAGATTATTAGACAAAACAGTTGCTGTATAGGCAACTATTTCAAAATGTAAGCACAATGTATACATTTTACTCTTGTGAAAATGTGGGCATGTTTATAAAGAACAACCGTCCAGAAAAAAAGAAAGCTGGTTGTTTTCATTCATACATCAAATTGGCTTGCATTTGATGCTTTCACAGCAAAATAATATGAGAAATGTACCGTTTTCTCTGTGTCTATATTATGCTGTGTAAGATGAGTGCACTGTCACTTTCACAGCAAAAAACTCAAAACAGCAAGTCTCATTAAAAACAACAGTTTGTGTACTGTATATCTGTAGGTTTGCCTGTGTGTGAGAGAGAGAGAGAGAGAGAGAGAGAGAGAGAGAGAGAGAGAGAGAGAGAGTGAGTGTGTGGAGCTGCTGAGGTGGACAGTTCTGTGACAAACAGTGTGTAATGAAAGACAACGAAGCTGAGGATTTAAGGAAGAGAAGACAAAGGAAGTTACTGTGTTTTTACAGCAGGAACAAAGTAATTCTGAGCTCCTTTAATAAAGACAAGGCTCAAATGTGCAAACAGCACCTGGGGACTTCAAACCATTAGACAGCTGTCCGACTGCAGACAAGATAGAGAAACAGACAAGACAGTCAACTGGCAACAGATTAACTGTCAAAGACATGGGTAGGCCCAGACGACACCACGACTGACAGAAACAAAACCATTCTTGACAGCACTTAAAGGTATAAAAAGACTCTACCTACTGTGGATCTACTGTATAATAAACGATGTGATTGTTATGAAAAAGATGGTGGTTAGCAATGAGGTGGCTGGTCTGGTTTACACCTAACGCTAAACAGCAGTGGAGCATCTGAAGAGTAATCCTGTTTCATTTGTCGCCCATTTAGATTACGGTACTTGTAAACAATGGCTGCTGTTACAGCTGAGAAATGTAGTTTTGACTAAGCCAATACTTAAAATCTAATATAATATTGCTATGTTGATTATTTCTTGCTGTTTAACATTTCACTGCCGTTTTGTGCAAACTAAATTATTTTAATAATGTCTATGATGACGAATGATCTATCATCTGGACAATTTAAGAAAATGTTCTAATTACCAAGAACATTTATGCTACATGATATTGGCGGAACTGTTTTTTTATACCTTCATATTGAAATTATGTATTTATTGCCCAGCACTAGTTTCACTATAGTTTTACCTGAACACAGCTCAAAATAACTTTGGGATCTGTGCTGAAAACTTGTGCGCGTTGTTTGCACAATTTGTTCTCTGCCTTCGGCATTCAGGGTAAACCACCACCTCTAACGGTATGACTATGAGAAAATTATGATGACACTAAAAACTACGATGAGACAGGTGGGTCAGCTATTGGCTGGCCAATCAGAACTCACCCTTCTCAGCGCGCCCCATGTGAGCTGCGTCCAATAGAAGCAACAGAATAAAACAACATTAGATTGCATAGAGATCTCTCATGCACAAACATGGAATTGTAATCCACAATAACATGCATCATTCATAAAGCCTTCACACGGACCCATTGAAAGCAAGGTGTGTCTGAAATTCTCCACATCACGTTTATGAAATGTCACTGAGTGATCAGTTGATCATAGGTTGATAAATTGGACACAGCTGTAGAAATGAGAACATGCACCACATCACAGTATATCGAGTTGTATACATCAGGCCAGCCAGTGTCTTCATTACTAACTCATTATCATCACAGAGGCCCATTGGATTACACAGCTGGTAAGACTACTCGCATCTGTGTGTCTGCTAGAGGGAAAGGGAGTGAGCGTGTGTGTGTGTGTGTGTGTGTGCGCGCGCGTGCGTACGCATGTCTGTAAAATGTAATGTAATTAATCAACTAAGAGCGTTGATTACTTAATCTGTCATTAGCCCTTGTGTGTGTGTGTGTGTATGTGTGCATGCGTGCGTGTGTGCACGCAGCGGCAGGTTTCAAGGCCTCTTGTACTGACAGCTGTGTCCAGAACCAAGCAGAGCAATGCACAAATTGATGATACGTAACCTAATACCATCATTCATCTGGGTTGGTTTTTCCTGCAGTATACCCCTGGCTCATGCACGCACACACGCATGCATGCACATTTACTACAACACCTAAGACACTGCACTCTCAATGGGAGGATTTCACAAAACATGCTTAATAAATCATAGATTTCACAACAAGGTATTATTTGAGATGGTGTGACACTTAGTTGGTTCTTCCTCAACATCATTAAACCTACACTTTAAAACAAGGTTAAAGGTGTGGTAAGTGATGCTGAAGATAGAGTGTTGACATTTGAGCTCATCATAACAAAAACACATTTACCTTAAATGCCATGTTTTTTTTTTCCCCAGATCTGATCCTGATATCTCTTACCTCCTCTTTCTAACAATATCAAAAAGGATGCTATAGTTGTGACAAATAAGTTATATGCTACCACATTTATGCACACATTTACACAAATGATATGCCATTCATTCATTGGGTAATAAGGGATTACCTAATGAATGCTCTCACGGGTTAATTATGTATTAACACGCAGGATATAGTAAGGAAATGAGGCCGCATTCTCAAAGGGATCAACCTATTAATTGAAATACATTCAAAAGGAGATTCTCCCTGAATAAGAACAGTGTCTGATTAGGATAGGCCTGAATAACAGCTGAGGGTATAAAAGAAAAAGAAAAGGATCAGGTTCAACAGGATGCGTCTAGAGTCTAGACCTCATTGCTTTGAATGCGAATGTTGCTCTGCATGAACCCAAGTGAGAGACAAATATTTTACAGGCTGGTCATTGTCACTGTAATTTGGAAGGGCTTCAAAGTTGCTCTCATCACACACACACACACACACACACACGCACACACACACGCACGCACACACGCACGCACACATGTAACGAAGCACACGACAGAAACACACGCAGTGACACAAATCACACACATAGTATTACATGCAAGCAAACCTTACCACCCACCCACACACACACACAAACACACACACACACACTCACTCTCTCGTGCTCTCACACTCACACACACCCTCCTGCTGGTTTCCCAGTCCCTTCAGGATGCCATAGTAAAGATGCCCACAGCAGAAAACCAACCGTTTCCTCTCTGATGTTTTTCCCCACATTCTATCGTGCTCTCTTCAATCCCCAGGAAAACAACACCATAACATATCCTACTTTTGTCTTCCCAACAACTAAATCAGTTCAGATTTAAACCACCGGCACTCTGATGTTCAACGGTAAAATAGAACAATACAAAATAAATAAATAAAAAAAGATTTACAATTCTAATTAAACCGATGTGGTGATGATGTTCAAACATGGAGCACTGAGCAGAGTTTTAATTTGTCAGGAAACACTAATGGAAGACAATTATTACACTTCATTAAGATTAAAGATGCCTTGGATCTGTGTCACAACTCTATCAGAGAGAAGATGGAGTCGGAAAAATAAAGTAGTCAAATTAACATAAACTCACTTACTGACTTTCTAGAGCCAGCAAATTAGAAAATTACATATCAACTCTCATAAGACTGACTGTAAATTATGATATGCAAAAGTTATTGCTATCATGCTGAAATAAAAGGAAGAGGAAGGAAGATTTGTAAAATATAGTGCATATAAAAGGTTTTAGAAACAAGATAAGAAGGGGCTACAAAGAGGCTAGGATCAGTCTTAGAAAAACAATACAGTAAAACAAATGCATAGTTTTCTTATTATTCCATCATAGACTATTATAAATCAGCCACTGACTCTTTCACAGCATTATAAATATCATGGCACCCAGGCACGGTTCCTACATTCTGCAGCCTACTGGCATTGATTTGCATTACTATTGATTTTTCATTTCTTACACATTTACTCAATGTAAAATTGGCATATCAGCAAGCAGTTAATCAATTATTATGATTCACTGCTTACAGGTTGTGTTAAAATTATGAAATTTCAAAGGGTTTATACATTTCTTAAATATCTGGATCTAGTTCATATTGAAGAGTTATGTTACAATAGCCTACAGTAGCCTGCTCAAACAGTCAGTATGTCATATGATTATCTATTTAATAAAATCACAATAAATTATTCGCTGCCACAACCTATTAATCGAGAATAGTATTCGAATGTGTAGGGCTACTAATTTGCTTGTGGAAATATAAGACGTAAGTTTATAGATTACGCTTTTTTCCAGATCTTTAATCAGCGACCGCTATTAATACCATGTCGTTCGAAGCCAATGATGAGCTTCCGCTCTCATTTTCAGGCATCATCTAACTAGCGTTTACATATAAATTACTTTAACAGCAGACAAATTCCCTATAAGGACTCACAGACACAATGACCAAATGGGCATGAGTAAGAGGGGGGGGGGTCAGGAGAGGGGCAATAAAACGCAAAGCAATAAACAGGTTACTGAGATATAATTTTAAACAAAACTCATTAACGTGCCAGCGCTCATACAAGAAAAACAGGACTATGGGCCGCGACACCTATTGCCAGCCAGTCCATGGGGATCGCCTTTACGTGTGATGTAGTTTTTTAGTCAGACCTGGGGAACTGACTAGCTATTTTACTGTGCCTGATGAATAGTTTACATACAACATTTTTGATTGCTTAAACACTCTAATATCCTATACGAGTCTCGCAACAAATCGACTTTTGTGCCACAAGTCTCCGTTTTTCCACCCTTCACTATCAGGCTTTAGTCATCACTCGCTCTGTTCGGGCCCAGAACAAAGTAAATGCTGAATGCGGAAATAAAACACTTAAGCCACGCATACAGGTAAATCTTCCCCACGTCGAGAGGAAGAATAGGCTGGAGACTTCCCGTGCCTAAACTAATGGCACGGAGGTCCATTGGCTATACGAGTCCGCATTTCCTTACGGTTAAGGGACTTTTGCAAATTAATGCTATATGCTCTATCTAAACTGTATCGACTTTCACATGAAAGCTCCTTAAATTAGACTGAAACTGACAATTCAAAATTGCCCAACTGTCGAGCGCGATGGATGCATGTGCTATAGTCAACACTTTATGGGACGAATGAAGTTACTCTATTGATCGTTTCAGATGTCTTGTTTTAAATCTTAATTTAGCCTATGTCTAATTTCAAAATGCTAAAGTTATACTATAACATATACCATGGCGTTTAAAGTGAATCATGTTTTCACTCATTGTTAATAGCAAAGAGTTAACTATGTAAATTAAACCGATCGATCAATAAAACATATTTGTGTAAAAGCCGATCATGGACACGGGCTGTATGATACTCTCCGTGTGCACTGCGGCATTGGAATTTAACTTTTACGGGGTACGGGCTGCCGTCTGTGCATGCCTGCTAATCTCCGGTTCGCTTTTTGGCTTTGTTACCCATTCTGACTGCATGCATCCTTTTTATAACATTATTCAAGTATCCTAAATGATTACTCTTCTGTCATTTTCTAAATAGTCTCTTTAGTTTTTCTCCATACATTACATTCTGTCGGTTTCATGTAAAAGCTCAATACCAGGATATACTCTGCCACAAATAGGAATATTTGTTTATAGGCATTTGTGGTGATTACGCATGCTTTAATGTGTTTTTACAACACCTGGTAACATGTTGTGTTGGGTATAGCCCACTTGGATGACTATCTATTCTGATTAAATTCAACTACCCTTTATATAAACCACCGACTTCTCCCCTGCACCCGCTCTTCAACACAAAATAGCATATTTGGTAACCTATCGAAAACTAAATGTTCATACGTTTTCAGACAAACGCAGTATTTTTAAATATAGCATAGCTATATCCCCGAGTAAAGCTATATCCCCGAGTAAAACGTATAAGACGAAAGTGGGCTACCGTCCGACGCGGCTAAAACAGAAAAAATAACATAAAGAAACTTTTGTTGTGCACCCAAACACACCTGTCTTTCATTTGTAGAATGTTTCCATTCTAACTGAATTGAAAGAATGCCCAGCTTTTACGTTCAATTTCACAAGTTAAAGGGGGAAAAGAATACTCCAACAATGTATCCGTATCCATCCTTTCATTCCTTACCTGTCGGGATTTGACCCAAGACTCTTCCAAACGGCGAAAGCAGAAACGCGAGTCCGAGGTATAAAATCGTATCCATGTCTAAAAGTGTGTTGTTCGGGAGAATAGTTTTCCAAAGTTTCCCCGTAAGTTTATCCCCACCTTTCCCTCCTGGCTCAAGCCTTTCTGCTTTTTATTCCTGTTGTTGCGAATGCAGGACCCCCATTCTTCTTATTCTTCCACTTCAGTCTTCTCAGTTATTTTCTCTTTTCGCTCCTGTTTCACGGGGGAGAGAGAGAGCGAGCTGCACCCGATCGCAGCAGCTCCAGCGAGTGAAAGTCTGTGACGTCACACACGAGATCCGATTCAAAAGGGGGGAGACATATCGCTAGGTAGAGAGAAAGACAGTTTGCTCCTACAACAGAGACCGCTAGAGAACAAGGACACATTTTCAGTTCTTGTTTTCATCACGGAAATCACAGATACTACAATGAAAAAATGAACGAAATGTTAATTTGTTCTCTCTCATGTGGCTGTAGGCCTAATCAAGAATTTCATCTTTGATTTGCCTAGTCCCTCGTGAAATTTTGCCGATCTGTGTGGCCCACATGTAAAAGTCTGTAGCCATATAGCCCGTGGAAGACAATAACGAGGGATAGTTTAACATGTTTTTTAGGACACTGTTGACTTTTAACCTATAGCTATTATTGGCCTATATACTAATATGTATTAGGCCTTTATAATTTCCTGGTAAATAAATACTTAAAATGCAATGCATAGCTTCCAACACTGCAGTGAATTTGTCTGGCGGACAGATAGGAGAGGGTATGTCTATAGGTATATTACCCATATAGCCTATAAAATTTTTATTGTTATGGTGTTTTAGCTATACATATAGGCCATGTCAGGCAGTGTTAAGTTAAAAATGGAGTCAGTGATTGTAATCTAATCATCGTGGTCTGCTAGCTGTCTGTTCTGCGTGCATGCTGGGAAAATTATGTTACTTTTCTACACAGCCCTGGCTCTATAAACGAACACAAACAAAGTGGTGCAGACCGCACCACACACTTTCCCAGCCTTGGAATTGCATGTCCAATTTGGGGGACAGAGCTTCTGAGCACCCTATGGCATTAACTGGAGAGATGTTTTGTTTTGATCAAGGTCAAATAACAATCTTTCACCAGCATTGCGCGAATCCTCCATTAAGCACAGACACATTAATCCACAGAACACGATATGCAAAACATTTTGGAATTGTCAAGCAATTTACACGTTTACATCTGCCTCTATACAGAATGCTATTGTAAATTAAAAGGCAATCCCACCCTATAACTTCCTGTGTCAAAAGAAAATGCGAACACAAACAATCAACTCATGCTCCACATGCCACTTTCAAACAGCACACATGTCTATACTGACTTTTACTACAGTTGATAATAATTTCCAGATTTGAAAAAAATATGTCCTATACTGTCAGTGATAACTTTTCTAGTCTACATGCACATGATCTTGCTGGGTAGCTAATTGGTCTCTCTATATTCCTGTGAGCATTACAGAGCAATCCACTGTCATCAAGGACAGGCCAACATGGCAGAGCTTTGGTGGATCACAGTGCTCCTTGGGAAAGTCTTCAAAAATACATACCAGATGTTTGAAAATTGACTCAGATTCATTCAATATGATAAAGACCTGAGGCAGGGAACAGACATGTTTCTGTCCTCTATGGAGATACAATACTGGTGCTAGACTCTTGGCATTGAATAAGAAACTTAATTTATCCCGCTGGGGAAAGCTTAACATCACAGCAACCAGTGTAGGTTTATTCTGGCAAAACAGTGTGGGTGTATGTTGTGGCCAATGCAGAATTGAACAATATGCCTTCATACCTCTATGTCTCAACATTGGGAGGAGGACAATACTATCAAAACATAGCAAAGGAATGTCTGTTAAAGCATTATTTTATTCTAGAATATGTAGAGTCACATAGCAGACACGGCAGCTAAATCTACTGGGGAGCAGGGTGGCCTGCGATGTGGGCATGAATTTGACAAATATCACAATACACTTTTTGGCACAGCACTGACTGTGGGAGTTCTTGTCCTACTGCTGTGAGTCTCTTCAGGTATCCTGCCACTACATGTGACATTCCCACTGGTGTCCTGCTATGAAATGGGACTTCTCTCTACACCCCTGTACTGTATAAATGCATGATGGCGGTGTATCGTACTGTCTGTTGTAATGACGATTGATCCGGTTGCAAATGACGGCTAATTGTCAGGGACCGCTGGTATGAATTTTTACATGAAAGCCTTTATGTTGGCAGTTTTGTGCGTTAATGTTTGTAATTGCAGTACAATCAGTGCAAAATATTGTTTGTGCATAATTAAAATATATTTTGTATAACTGCTTATTATGTGCCTTTTTGTGTTTGCATGTATTATGTTTGCTTTTCCACTAAAGTTATCCATCTTATGTTTGCTTATATACATACTTTCTACTGTGTACTTGTTTTGAAACACAGCATAGCCTTCTGATTTATTAAAATAAATGCTGCATGGTCTGTTATTGTTAGAAATATAACCATTATAGTCAGATTGTACAGTTCAGCTCTAACAGCAGCACAAAATGAAATAAGGGCTATGGAGTCATTAAAATGACACGATGCCCAGTGACAGTACTATTTGTGTCTGTATTCATTTGACATTTATCCCGGCTAGAGACACAAACAAGATGTTATGGATCGAGGGTGCAACAGTCTCAGTGTGTACATGCATCAGGAAAAACAGAAAGAAAAGGAACAACAGCTTGCAGGTCAGTCCACATTAGCTTTCCTGGAACAGTCTATACACAGAAATGCGCCTCAATATAATTTTCTAAGGGCGGAGCCTTCGGTCTGTTATAGGTCATCCTTCTTGTGGCAAATGTTTCCTCAACTTTTACGGAGTTACGGTAAAAAAGTCACATTCTTTACTGAATTAACTGAAAGACATCCATCCATCCATCCATCTTCTCCCGCTTATCCGGAGTCGGGTCGCGGGGGCAGCAGCTTCAGCAAGGGACCCC
>JAODUE010081694.1:1140-36613 GCA_027564755.1 Amblyopsis hoosieri
TGTTCTCATCCTTTTGTTAAAAAAGGCTTGAGGCCTGGTCAGACGTTAAAACCCTTTGCTATAACCTTGTTCTCTAACCTTGTGTAACAAGAAGGCTCCTTAGAAGCCTTTTCTAAATGTTAAAACCCTTTGCTATAACCTTGTTCTCTAACCTTGTGTAATATGAAGGCTCCTTAGAAGCCTTTTCTAAATGTTAAAACCCTTTGTTAGAACCTTGTTCTCATCCTTTTGTTAAAAAAGGCTTGAGGCCTGGTCAGACGTTAAAACCCTTTGCTATAACCTTGTTCTCTAAACTTGTGTAATATGAAGGCTCCTTAGAAGCCTTTTCTAAATGTTAAAACCCTTTGCTATAACCTTGTTCTCTAACCTTGTGTAATAAGAGCGCTCCTTAGAAGCCTTGATGTTAAAATCCTTTGATAGAACCTTGTTCTCATCCTTGTGTTAGAGCTCTGTGTTAGGACCTTGTTATTTTCCTTGTATTACCACAAGGTTCCTTGTTCATTGTTAGTTGTTAAAACCTTTTGTTCCACAACTTTGGACATTCATCCTGGTTCTCCCCACCACTGCAGACTTTGCTCCTGTCAGTAGCATTTCTAGCTGCCACCTGGAAGCATGCACGCACATAAACACACATCATCATTTGACAGTGCACCTGCTGGATCCTTTTTATCCAGAACGCACATGCCACAAAAAGCAGAATCCCAAAAATGAAGCACTGCTCTTAGTTGATAAAACCATTGTTAGAAGAATATAGTCGATAAGGGCAGATCCCCTGTTTGTTTTTGTTGGCTTGCAGATCTCGTTAACCATGATTATCAGTCTTATATGGGTGTGTGTGTGGGTGTGTGCGTTCAGTTGGGCTGTAAGGCAAGCTTGGTGATCTTCAATTACTTCATCATGGCAAACTTCTTCTGGCTGTTGGTGGAGGGGCTGTATCTCCACACACTGCTGGTGGTCTTCTCCAAGACCACACACATCATAGTCTACCTGCTCATAGGCTGGGGTATGAGGAGACAGACAGACATACAGCTGGCCTGAATCTTTTCATCCTAAGTATAATGTCATATTTATTCAAAGCCACTTCACCGTGTAAGTTAAATAGACATTATATTCATGCTTAGCTCTTGAGAAGCTTATAACACATACACTGTCTCTTTGCAGGTATTCCTACTGTTTTTGTCATTGCCTGGATAATTAGCCGGCACTTTCTTGAGGACACAGGGTCAGTTCAGCTTCTCCTGTTAGTGGTGTTTTGTCCGCTTGTCCAAGTTTACATATTGAATCTCGCTGCACACACAATATTAACCCACACAGAATAATACTTACATGAATGAATGATACAAATGAGTTACATTTAGGTGATCCATCACTAATGCCTTCTAATTAGTTTTCACTTAAAAGAATGTGCTTCCATTTGTTTACAGCCACCCACATTGTTGTGGACTTATAATAGGAACAGTGCTGCTTCTGTTGACTGTGTATTTCTGTGTCCTCAGATGCTGGGAGACTAACGATCACCCCATTCCCAACTGGGTTATTAACGGACCAATAGGACTCTCCATCATGGTATAGTACAGACTCCATCTGGGTCCATTCCCTCTTAAAAATGTTGCTATGACTATGCTGATGCATACATAGGCACAATTCTGCTGCTTCCTTTATACCAAGAATATACAACGTTCTGTTAAAGGTATAGTCAGTCATTCTGTAGAAAGCTTGTAGAAGCTCAACTCGAGCAAAACAAAACGCCTCTCCCTTCGGTGCCATATTGTTGAATGGTGCAGTCTGCACCAATTTGTTTGTGTATTATGTACAAAGGCAGAGCTTTGTAGTAACACCAGATTATTTTTTCAGTGCACACACAGAACAGACAGCTAGAAGACCATAAGTAGATATTTTCTTTTGCTTAATTTGCTTAATGTACACTGTTTAATTGCTGACCACTGATTGCTAATTTTGAACACACATACAATATGTGTTATGTGTTATGTAAAATATGTAAATGTTTTTAATATCAAGGATGTATGTAAATAGCACAGTTGATATTGAAATAATTCAGGCCTGGTTTTCCCACGTCAATAATGGAAGACTAATGAACCACACACACGCAAACACACACACACACAAGCCCTGGCCCATCTCAGTACTGTCAATACACATACATTAGTGTGATTGTAATGATATTTGTGTTTGTGTGTGTCCAGGTGAATTTCTTCTTCTTCATTAGCATCATTAGGATTTTAGTTCAGAAACTGCGATGTCCAGACATAGGAGGAAGTGACCAATCACATTACAGGTATGCTTGTCTGTCTGTGTGTCAGCAGGGTCTTTTTGGAATGTACTGTAATTATTAACTATGTTTCATTGACTGAATATTCTTTTTTGTAGAGTTCTCCCTCCTGGTGCCAAACCTGTTTGCTCCCTTATCACACAGCCAGGTGTTTGTTAGGGTTTACATGGTCTGATACAGTAGCACAGATGACATGCTTCCAGGATCACAACCAGCAGAGATGTAGGAAGTTCACTTAAAATGTTCAAATATACTCCAATTCAAATTAACCAGATCCATATATTTTATGTTTCAGGCGGTTGGCCAAATCCACTCTGCTGCTGATTCCTCTGTTTGGAATCCACTATGTTGTGTTTGTGTTATTCAGTGAATCCATCGCACATGATTATAAAATCTTCTTTGACCTGGCCATTGGATCCTTTCAGGTAGCCATCATGGATCATTAATAACTCTAATGCATACAGGTTGTAAATAAAGTAAATCAATGACAAATCATTCTGATACTTAATGGTGTGTAACTGTTTTATTAACAGGGTTTGGTCGTTGCTATTTTATATTGTTTCCTAAACACAGAGGTAAGCACATGTTTAAACAATTTGTGTTGAAACAATGATGAGCTGCTTGCCAGATAGTAATACTGTCTTATTATAAAACATGACCCAACTATCGGCAGGTTTTTAAAGGCTGGGACAAGACATGGGGAAAAATAGATTTAGACTTTATTAGTACAGTATGTTTGCTGTATTGCATTAGTTTAAGTTCCACATTTGTTTGGAAATATAGATGTTGCATACAATGTACATTCACTACATATTAAAGCCTACACACTAATAAGTGTAATCCACACCACATAAGTATATTCTTGGCAACCTTGTGGCAGGTTCAAGCGGAGCTGAAGCGTAATTGTAGGCGTATGTGTCTGGAGGGCCATGAGAGCAGAGAACATCACCATGCCTCCAGGAATGGCTCTGAACACATTGTCCAGTTCCACATAGACTTACATTCTCAGGCCATCCTGCACTCTACAGAAACCACTGAACTGTGAAAACACCACGCCCAACTGGAGGACATTACGAGCCTGTAATGAACCTTTAACTACCCCATAATGAACCCTTATTGAACCCTTAGCAATCCTGCATTCAACAGAATTTAGACAGGGCTATGTTTGTATTATTCTGTCTGATGCTCCAGTTGAAAGGGGAAACACATTTTAAAGTAAGGCTACTGAAAGTAAATGTGTTAAATGTGTTTCCCCTTTCATGCACTATAGCGCATTATAACTATTTTATACAGTGGTTTTATCTTTTTAGCCAATTTTGACCACAATGTTCTTTAATTTTTCCCTGTTTCTTACAAATGTAATCAAACAAGTTTACAGTTTTGGCAAAACAGTATATATTATATTCTAGTTAATAATGGACACAAATGGGGCCTTCTAAATATCTCACTCCTTGTCTATATAGTGTATGATGTTACTACTGTTTAATGTTCAAAGAAGTGGTCATATTTTTCCAAGATGTAACAGACTCTTTATAACAGTGACCCAGTGCTAACAAAGGGTACACTTTCTTGCTGTCCTAGTTGAAGTCATGTTTCACACAGGTGTTTTGAGTTAATGTGGCTGATTTAACTTGTTTATATGTCTGTTCACTCTTATATGTTAATTTTGCATTGTAGCCAAACTGATCTAATATCACACAACTTAAATAACATTTTTGTGAATTTAAGAGTCAGTTATTGCAAGCTAATTGTAAGTTACAGTACAACGTTTTGTCAAATTCAACAAATATCACCTCGCATTTTGCTGGTTTACCATCCTCTGTGCGTGTTAAAAAAAAAATCAGATACTTCTATGCAGCCCTGGCTCCGTAAATAGGAACACAAAACCAGTAGCGAACACCGCTCACAATAACAAAGCGTAATACGCTTTGCTTCCCTATGCATTTCAATGTGTGAGGCGGTGCCGCGGAGGGATGTTGTTTTGATTTGATCTTAAAGGCAGGATCAGTAATTCTTGAGAACGCTTGCTAACATTGAGCTCAAATTAAAACAATATCTCTCCACAGTGCCGCTCCACACATCGAAAAGCATTACAATTACAATTAGCTTGCAATAGCTGACTATATACCTTTAATATTTTGTTTTGTTTACAGACTTGAGGAGATAGGAAGAATGTGTGCCCCTCTTTGGTAGCACTTCAGTGTCACTGTGGACAATTTTTTATTTCCTGGTTTGATTCTGCGCATGTATGTGGTGCATTACTGTAAACACTTCTGCAGTTTACTGTAATGCCTAAAACTTATTTATAAAATGTATAAATATAAATATAAATATAATAAAATGTATAAAAACAAACAGTATATCTATTAGAATAGGTTTATCACAATAAACTGATTCTAAATGATTACACTATCACTATTTTGTACTATACTGTACTCACTGTATGTTCTTATAGATATGTTCTTATAACTTCGGAACACATTTAAAGCTGACACCTACGTGTTGATTGTAGGACATGGCTTATTCAGCCTTTGCATGCACTACACACATAGGAGTCATAACAAATGCCATTGATAAAAGGATGTTCCGTAGTCGATATGTAAACCACTGATGTACAAAGTCACAGATGTAAATCTTGGAGTATTTGCCCAGGTTGAATGTAAATAAAAAAATATTATCACATAAGTGGGGTTCCAAGGTGAATCGCAATATGTGTAAATAACCAAAAAATGTTTGCTGTCCATCTATATCTGTACTGTTTTATGTGTAAGTATATACCATAGGTCTCTATGCTTATAGTTCCTGTCCAATGAACTGAGCAGTTTGTTAAAGACTGAACAGTGAGTAATGTTTTCCCATTCTGGCAGTTTTGCCAGATTTCTACAGAATTTCTTATTCAACAATACATAGCATATTTAATTTCTACGTCACAGAGGAGATTAGCTAAAACAGTCTAATGTACAAAGTAGCGGAGAGACAGGACTTCCCTGTCTGTTTGGTACACCTGCTGCATGTGAAACACTCATAATGACCATATTGTATCTTGTTCAAAAGTGAGTGAGCTATATCATCTGTGTAGTTCATTCCAGTGAAGGGACTGTGTAGGCCAGTTTGTACAGCAGGTATGTCTCTAGTCTACAAGAGTCTCAATGTCTCCAGAAGCTTCTGGCAGGAACTCACCATCTCTTTATCACAAGCCTCAGCTGTATGACCAGCTTCATGTGACTATGATATCATGTGACAGTTGTACTCATTTGGCTTGTGAAGCCAGAGAAGCAACACTAAGTTGTGCACTAAGTTGAGCCCTGAGGTTACAGAGCACACACACACACAGCACTGGCCTCGTTGTTCTTTTGAACTGAATGTAATCTGAATGTGAATATAATCAGCACTGGTAAGTAATGTCCTCCACATGCAGGACCAGGGCTGAGGTTTACAGTGAGATTATATTCTCTGGGTTTCATACACTGTTGTTGATGCCACTAGCAACAGAAGATGTAGGTGTACAAATGTGCGGAATGTGCAGGAGGTGTACAAATATAGATTATGAGGTTAGGAATATTGTTACTTTTGAAAGGCATTTGTGGATTTTGTTTTGATGTTCACAGTGTGTCATGTTCATCTTGTCTGCAGTGGGTCATCTCTGGTGGTGACATTATGTTTATTAAGATGTGTTGCAGGTGATATGCCTTAAGAATGTTCCGCCATGTTCCAAGATGTTCCTTTCATGTAAATCATGTAAACTCATGTACATATCATGTAAATTGCAGTAAAGCATGTACACACATATTATTACTATAACTCTCCCACTGTGTGTTGCTGCACATTTGCTGCACACTGCTGCATGCTCGATCACGTCCGTGTTTGACCTTCCACGTGGGGTCATGGTGTGCTGTGTAAGCAATGACGTGTGTGTGTGTGTGTGTGCGCGTGCGTGTCTGTGTGTGTGTGTGTGTGTGTGTGTGTGTGTGTGTCTTAATGTAGTTGCTTATCAAAAAGGAAGCCATGTCTGTCTAAGGATGTATCTACAGTACATAAACTGCTTTACGAACTCCTCTGGGAGACAAACATTTAATGCCCACTCAATAAAGATTATATTAACAATTAACATTACTTGCCTGACATCCCATTCATCTCTATTATGGAACTCATACTAGGGAATATTCAAATCACATTACTTTATTAGAAAATGGCCATTAAGTTCCATCTTATAATCTTTCATAACAGATGTTTTGGAAGATTGTGATGTGATCACATTCACAAAGTGCTGAATTTAAGAAAATAGTTTATGAAAATTCCCCATATGATTTTAATGGGATTACTATCATTAATCTTCTAGCACTCCTCTTCTCTTCCTCTTCCTCCTGTAACAACACCTCTCACACACACATATCCACGTCGAACGTGGCCGGATGTTTAACACAGGAAACATCACATCATGACATCACATTGGCAAGAGCTAAAGGTTTCGGGAGGTTTCTAACCCTGATGTTTTTTCTTGGCGTACACAGGTTCCACTGGTTGGCCTATCCAGTTCAACCTCCCTCGCTTCAACAAACATTGTGATGCTGCATATCTTGAGAATGCACACTGCTGACACTTTGAAGTGTGTTTTGGGAGTCAATAGAAGTCAATGGAAAAACTATTTACTGGTCCATCACATAAAGCAGAGGCTTAATGTTGAGATTCAACAGAGGAATAAAACAAATTAAACTGTCAGCTCTGTGAAACCAAACATAACGCACACTCCTTCCTGCGATTGTCTGATATTTATCGTCCTGTCTTCACACTGTAGAGGCAGAGAGAGATGACATTCCTTTATATTGTGGTGTGTGTGCGTGCGTGCGTGCGTGCGTGCGTGCGTGTGTGTGTATGTGTGCGCGGGTTTGTTGTATTCAGCCAGTGAGCTGATTAGTTCACATCAAATATAATTTGTAAAATGTGAGCTTTCTGCTGACAAAAGTCAGCAATGCAGTGGTGTCATAAATTAGAGTATATGTATCTTAACTAAGATGAAAAAGTGCTCTTTCTTAAGTGTGTTCCCCGTGTGTTCTCCACCTGGGGAACACACCCCATGTGTTCCCCAGGTGTTCCCCGTGTGTTCCCCATGTGTTCCCCAGGTGTTCCCCAGGTGTTCCCCATGTGTTCCCCAGGTGTTCCCCGTGTGTTCCCCGTGTGTTCCCCGTGTGTTCCCCAGGTGTTCCCCGTGTGTTCCCCGTGTGTTCCCCATGTGTTCCCCAGGTGTTTCAGGCCTGTTCATTCTCTCACTGCCCTGTGTCCCGGTCTCGTTAGTTCCTCCTGTGTCTCATGTGTTGCACCTGTCCCTCCTTGTTGTCATGGTCCACTGGTCTGTCTTCTGTCTCGTCTTCCTGTGTATTTACTGTAATCCCTGTGCCTTTTCCCCAGGCCTCTGTCAGTGTTTGTCGATGTAAGTGCATAATGTCTGCATTCTCTGCAATTCTGGAGTAAATTATTAATTGCAAGTTATTTTTAGTTCTGCCTTGTGTTGTGACTTTGGGTCCTTACCTCAGCACTCCTCAGCATTACACACCCCTACCATGCAAATGTACGCTTATATTTGATATTATTATTATAATGTGTAGAGCAATGTTGACATAACATGAGGAACAAGCATCTCAGCCAGATTAACATCTGTATGTTTTCTCTCTCGTTAGATGTAATATTTTTGCTTTACATTTATATTAATACCATAACACATATCAGAAGGTGTGTTTCTAGCTAATTGGTTGTCTCTTGCCTCCAATGTACTGTGTGATATGCAGGGCAGGAGGAGTTTAACAGAAGTCACATCCAGGGATGCTTCCCCTATCTGGGGTATTAACCAGCAGTCTGCAGCCGTCCACATCCCAAGCACACCCAAGTAGATACACACCATACTGTCTGTGGCAGGTATATGTTGTTGTCTACCTAGAACCCTAGAATGCACAACATATTTAATACATTTTTAACAACAAGAAGCCGCAAGAATTTGGTATATTTGTTCATTAGGCTGTAGTTATATGTGCATGTCCAGGCTACCTACTAAGTAAACAACCACTGGACTGTGTTACGCCTTTATTGTTATGTGTTATGCATTATGTTAATAATAATGATCTTTATATTTATATTTTTTAATCCAGAAATAATAATAACAACACATGTATGTTATATTATACAATATTATTGATATTAGATGTAGAATAAGGAAGTGCAGCTCTGACTCTGTAGATCCAGATGTTAGCTTATTCATACAACCTGTTTACATTCTTTTCCTGGCTGGGTATAAAGAAAAGTAATCACATGATGACATATAGCCAAACATCAGCCTTTCCATACCAGTGTGTGTGTGTGTGTGAGAGAGAGAGAGAGAGTGCACGCGTGTGACTCATCTGTGACCCTGCATGACTCACCCTTTGGTGCAATCTGTCTGTTCATCTTGTTTACTTTTGCAAAGTGTCTCATACACTTTATTTTATAAAGTTGAACTAAATCTGTTGGAATGCAAACTGTAAAAGCTAAACTTATATCAACTTGCCTAGCAATTACAGGGTTTGAAGTCAAATTTGAATGTCGATAACAGGTGGGACCTGTTATCGATATGGCAGGGGTGGCAATATTTAAGAGATATAGATGCAATTTGAAACCATCTGTGATATAATACTTATTAATAATGATCTCTTACAGGTTATGGTTGGTTGGTTATTAAATTACCATATGTGGAGTGTTGAATGTGGCTGTATAGGCCAGCCATTCCTTACCACATGATTACTGAAATCACATGACATTCTGGTGGATTTAAGTTTAGCTTTTAAAAACTGTTTTCTAATAACAGGTGGAATGACTTATGCTCATTGTCTGTAAAGCCATTCGGCAGATGTACTGCAGATGTATTAATGTGTACATATCTGGATAGGAGATAATGCCTGAGACATGACAGGCAGAGGAGAGGAAATCCTAAGGCTGATACTGTCTAATGCTGTGTCAGTGCCAATGGTGTAACGCTAGCTATATAGAGTGAATATACTGTCTGTAAAAGTGGAAAAGTAAGTAGTAGGTGAAACACTTTTATTTGAATTTAGACAATATTTTGAAACGTGTGGTAATGTGTTTGTGAACTTTAAAGTACTTTCAAGTATTGCATTTAATCAGCATTTAATCAGATTAATCAGAAGATGTTCA
This sequence comes from Amblyopsis hoosieri, assembly GCA_027564755.1. Lineage (NCBI taxonomy): Eukaryota > Metazoa > Chordata > Actinopteri > Percopsiformes > Amblyopsidae > Amblyopsis > Amblyopsis hoosieri. Next base: position 10,610 of record JAODUE010081694.1, read on the forward strand.
ATTTATTTCTGAGTTCCATGGAGTTATGACAAACATGCCATGTTATTTCCATAGTCAAGATGCTCTACTGTATTCTGGTATAGAGATTATGCTAATTAGAAGGGGGTTTATAGAGGAACACATGGAGAGAGAGAGAGAGAGAGAGAGAGAGAGAGAGAGAGAGAGAGATTGTCTGTAGAACTTTGCCATCCCCTAGTGGAGAATGACACGGCCTATTTCTACTTAACTGCGTAAACCTCTGATGAATTTTAAGTAATACACTGTGTCTGACGTGTAGCCTACATCAATATGTATATGAAAATATGCCAGGAAATCAATACCTTATCCTGTTTTTATGTATGCCTAGCATTTGTTGGCCACACTTTGCCCTGATTGTCTTAGGCTACATTTTTTGATTTAACATACCGTTTGTACAAAAAATAAACAGTGTTATTCTATTTCCACCCAGAGAGAAGCTAGGTTGTGTTAGGCTTCGGTTTGTTCGATTTATATAGTAGGTTATAGCTGCGTTTTTTTTTCTTCATATATTCTAGTTTTAGTAACCTGTAGTAGACCCATTGACTGTACTATTTGGCTTTAAATTTGTATAGGTTCTTCTGGGTCTTTTGGTAAAGGTCTAATCTATGTAGTCTAGATATTCATCGTGTACTGGAGTTGAGTGCGTGCGTGCGTGCCACATTCCACCACTAGAGCTGTGTGCAGACTGCTGTGTTTACCTGCAGCAGGCTGATCTGGTGTCAGCTGGACAAACCAAACTACCCGGAAATACAAATGTAATCTGTCTGCTTCAGTCCTTAACGGATTTCTACAGCCTTGGATGTCATACACACTGTAGCACAGGTGGGTTTGACTTTCAATTTTGTGTGAAAAGACAGAAGTTAGATGAGATTTACGGCTCAGTCTCGTGATGGAGGACTGGCAACATGGCGCCTCAAAACAAACCCTCAGCATGCTAGCAGCTACCATGCTAGCTAGTCGGGATTGTCATGCTGTCTTTGGCTTTTTCTATACTTATTTGGTCGTGAATTTTTAATACGCCAGTTTTATTGGACTATCATACACGTCCTTTGTTTCAGGATAAGGTCAACTTTACTGTAGCTACCTAACATGCAATACTATCAAGCAAGCACACTACGGTACCATGTTGGTGAACGGCGACGTTGAAAATGTATTATTTATTTGTGAAAAATACTATTCCAATGTTTTTTCGTTTTAACTTTAAATAAGATCATAAAGGTAACCAAGACGTGGTTTTTATAGGGACTGAAATGTTTGTCGTAAGGATATCTAGCTAAAAGGCTAACAGACGCTAAGGCTAAGGATAGCTTAGCCATGGCCCGTCTCCTTTGTTGGAACTGTTAAATGTCGAATTTCAATGTGACAATGGATACATCTGCACCACTGTTCCGAACGGATTTGGAGTGTATGTACTGGGATGAATGAGTTTGTCTAACATCACCAATATCAGTAAAAGATTAACGCTGGCAACGTAAATCTATACAAGTCACTCCCATGGTCCACACACTAATATGTCACGTCTTGTAGCAGGTTTTGGCACACTCCATCTGGTGACTTGGCAGGGAGCGAGATGCTAGATAATGTTTCCTTGGTTTCTCCTGGTCCCACCTAAGCCGACTAACGTTATGTTGTCAGATTCAAGTGACGCATCTTTTGTTGCGCTTAATTGGTTACAGAGCTTTGAGGTGACCAATCTGTTGTCATGGCAGCGGTAGTTCGATCGCTGCTGGAATGTGTGTTTGTGTTACGATAGGCAGCGTGTCTATGTTGTGGTATTATCAGCCCAATATCTACATAATGTACGAGGACTAGTGTTATCATGTCACTGGTGGTGCTCATTAACACATATGGGTTCGTAGAACACTTGATCATGTTGCTTAAGAGCACCTGTGCTTTCCTCCGATTTCACCATCAGTTCTGCTGTCAGTGGGTGCTGCAGTCTGCCAGCAAACGTTATCTCCAAAGCATAGCTGCAGCAAACAAAGCAAATACCAAAACGAATGAATTTTCTTTGTCATTATACACAGTACAATGAAAATTCACACCCACATTCATTATTGAATGTGCTTATGGGCAGCATAATCTATTACTAAACATTTTCATTGACAGAAAAAAAAACTTCATTAGTATTCTATGATACTGGACTACTTGTTTAGCTTTTATGGGATGTAAGAATGTATTTCTCAATTATTGATAGCATGATCTCTTGGCATGGCATATATTAAATAGATATAATATATGTATGTGTTACAAATTATTGTAATATTACCGGATATGATTGTATAGTATTGTATTAGTGAGACGTGTGTGTGTGAATAAATAGAGGTTAGCACAATAGACAAAGAACAATTCAGCTGATTTCCACCTCAAGGTCGCACATCTCCAGCTCTCGGTGTCCAGCCATGCACAACACACAGTGCTGTATTTCACAATGGCATTCTGGGAGTGCAGGCAATGCACAATCCTGTCCTATTATTTCAGCTTTAGCTACATGTTCAGAGGAGAGGTTGGTTAGTGTTGAGACTGCTCCCTATTCTAATACAGCGCTTGTGTCTAAATCAGCCACTTAGACATATATATATATATATATATATATATATATAGTGAAGATATGATTGGACTTGCAACTTCTGTCAACAATTTGTTAAAAATCGTGAATAAACAGGATGTCATCTAACTGACACAATAATGGTAACAAGTCAGTGAACGTAGCTTCAACAATGCTGTAATTGATTGAAATTAGGTTGCAATTGCAAACTTGAATAAAAAAACCAACATTTTATAAACTGCTATTGACAAAGGTGAAATATGTTGGATAACTAGAGTGTTGAGTGATGATGCTAGACAGATGTAACATTTTGTCACTCCACATGAGAGTTCCCCAATCCTGGTCCTGTAGAGCAATGGTTCTCAGATCTGCACATGATAACATTTTTAATAACCAGCCAGGGTCAGAAATGAACACCCGCCAAATGCAGGTAGACTTTCCATTTGGCGAGTGTCCTAAATCTCAAGACCATCCTCTACACTGGCGGGTAAATGTTTGCACCAAAATAACCTAGGCATGTAATAAAACACTGCTTTTGATTTGCTGATGCTGCTTCTGTCTTGTCTGTGTGCATTTGACACACACACACACACACACACTCCATGAAGACCCACCCCTGCTCTGCCTTTGACTGGCTGTCTGAGCTTGACATGTTTTGTCTACGCTACAGTCAGAATGCTGGTAATGATCAGTTTACCGTCAGGCTAATTAAGTTATTTGACAATATTTACAAGGAGTAGGATAAGGCTACATTTAAAACGAAAGCCCACAGAGTTGAAGGATGAAGCACTGTAGAAAGTTCTGAGAAATGGAGGTTTGGCTATAACAGTTGTATGAGGCTTGCTACGGTGATTAGGTATTATCTAAATTAAATACCAAATGAAATGTATGTGACACAAAAAAGACAATGTATTATTTTGGCCAGTAAAAGTCAGTATACTTGGCTGGTACATTAAAATAAATAAATCGACCATCTATCTTGGCTAGTGAGTCAAAATGATAATTTTGTACACTGAGTACATTCACTTTTCATGGTGGTTTGCCTCTCACTGTTGATAAAGCTGCATCTTGTATATTAAGGTTCTGTGGTCTGTGTCTGTAGAAATGAGGTAGGTGTGAAAGCATGCGCTCAAACATTTTTTTTTTTGACAAGCGAGAAACCAGCTAGATTTGCATTTAACAGGTTTTCTGGACAGGAAATGAAGGCTATGAAATGTGACAATAATAAACTAACTTTCTAAAGAAATAGGGCTTTCAGTCAATAAAAAAAATCTCGATTAATCGCATGCTTCACGTAATTAATTGAGATTTGTTCATTGAAATTAATTACGTAAAGCGTGTGATTAATCACAACTAACATTTTTAATAGCTTGACAGCCCTAAAATAAACCAAAGCTGTGCAAAGTAGAGATGCACCGATCGATTGGCAGGTGAGCGGAATCGGACGGTTTTCAGCTTGACTGGCAATCGGTAAAATAAAGCCGGTTACCTTACCAATCGTATCTGGCTTATATTTTCACAGATGCAGTGCCATATGCATGCCCGCAAAGACGCTCATGTTCACTTGCCCCATTTTCTTTCAATCTAGAGAATGTAGCTAGCTGTCATAGCCTAACTTCACATGACACGTCTGCACGGTGTGGAAATATTGTCCGAGCAAGACGTCAGGAAGTTAACCGTAGGTAGGCTACTCTAAATTGGATAACACTGACAAAAAATTCACACTTTGAGGTTCAATATGTTTTTAAATAAATTGGAGAGCAAATATATTTGCATACTATTGTTAGACTTGCTGAAAAGAGTAAAGTATGGGCTTATATCAATCGCTGTTAATTCTGTTTAACGGACACTGCCTTGTAAAAGTGTATTACCATGATGAACAGTGAATGCTGGCAGCTACGGGAAAACGTAAAACATTTGTACTAATTAGCTCTGCATTTAAATAACATAGAGCTAAAAAAATTAATTGTGAAAGCACTTTGAAAATTGGAATCTGCAAAGAATGAGGACTGGCAAGACAGGCTTGAAACATTCTACCGGTGCATCCCTAGTATAAAGCACAGTTGTATTCATGTCAAACTGAGCCAATGAGCTGAGGTCTAAAGCCATGGTTCTGATGAACCCATAACCCAAAATGAGGGCTTGCCACTATCTGTCAGCGTTTGCCCCGGAGCTGTGTTGACCAGGGCCATCATCGAGCCCTCTGGCTGTGGCTGGAGCGCAGGGCTTTATGGCTGAACCTCCCTGGCGTTAGTGTGCAGTATGGTGGGCTGACCAGCATCTCTGCTGTGTGTCTGCAGGTCAGATGAATAGAGACAGTAAAGAGGTCATGTCTCGCCTGGTTAAGAAGAGACAGGCAGACCCCCGGGTGGTCCAGTACGTCTGGGCTGCCATCGAGGTGATTCGCAACCAGAAGCAGATCGCCAACATGGACCGCATCTCCAAGTAAGTCTCGGGCCTCTGGAGGGCGCTCCTCCTCCCTGACGCTGTCAGACCTGTTGTTGACCTGCGCAGGCCTCCCACCCCACCACACCACACATGCTGTGTGTGTGTGTGTGTGTGTGTGTGTGTGTGTGTGTGTGTGTGTGTCACACCTGGTTAAACGTGTTGACTGTGACGGCAACATAAAGCATCTGCCTGGAACTCCTATAGAGTACCAGTCAATCGTTGGGACACACCTACTGAGTTTTTATCCAATGTTGATTCTTTTCACCATTGTACATGAATATAAAAGACATCTATACTATGACATAGCACAACAGATATCTAAGATTCATCACAGTAGCTGCTCTTTGCCTGCTGAATCCTCTCAACCATCTTGAGGTACGATGTGTTATTTGATGCTTTTGTCTTCATTATTCTACGCTACGCTAATCTACTGTCTGCTTGACGGCAACGATTTCAGCATAAGCTTCACCATCTTTTATTCTGCATACACGCGCGTCCATTGATGTGGCTGAAGTGTGAATGTTCTGTTGAGTTGTTGGGGCATCTGCTTTGTTCACAAATGAAACGACCCCCTACAGTACCACTCCCCTGTCCTGGTGTAACCTCCGAGCCTTGCTGTTGTCCCAGTGCTCCAAAAACAGCTGAGCAATCATTCTCAGCAGTATAGCGCCCGGCTCATATCACACCATACCGATCTCCATAAATCCAGCTGCTGTCACGGTAACGATGAGCAATGGAAAACAGTCCAGGCCTGACTCGCAGCGTCCTCCTTGTTTTTAACCACCTGATGTCTGAAGAGCGTGCATCTCCTGTGATCTGTCCTCTGCAGGTACCTGAGTCGCGTGTTCGGCATGCATCCTAAGGAGACCGCCCGTCAGCTGAGTCTGGCGGTAAAGGACGGTCTTGTTGTGGAGACTCTGACCGTGGGCTGTAAAGGCTCCAAGGCTGGCATCGAGCAGGAGGGATACTGGCTGCCTGGCGATGAGATGGTAAGCTTAGCGATGCGCCCTGCTGTTAAGGAGGGGAGTCACCTACCTTTTGATGCCTTTTTTAGTTATTTAACCTGTTGTGGTTTACAATAATGGTGTGGTGTTACCTCAAACATGATGGTAACATGATGATGCAATATCATGTAGTATCACGCTCTTACATCCACCGACAGAGGTTCTGTACTGGCAAGATAATATGTCCAAATAGGCAAATACATTTTGAATGTCATTAAGATAGCGGCAGAAGTTAAAAAATCCTTCTGTGAGGGCATTTAACATTCAGTACTTTTCACTCTGGCAGTAAATAAATCTGTGACCCTGGGTTGCATGTTTATTTATAAACAGCCAAGGTGTAGTGCCTTGCTCTACCCATAAAGGCAGTGATAAAAATGATAATAGTTTAGTCATGCCAAATAATGCTAATGTCATAGAGACAGGCTTCCCTCAAGCTCAAACCCAATATTCTAATGTGGTCTTTTTGTTACTTAAGGTGAAAGTCCCTGTTTAAATAGTGCACCTTCACTGTGTGATAATATGGGATCATATGAGGTTGACGTGGTTACTGGAAGTGTATCCGGTAGAGCTCCACAGCTGCAGGTCTTGTAAACATTACTCTCTGAATCACTTGCAATCACAGGAGCCGAAAGCAGAGGGAAGTAAGGTAAGGACTCCGACTCCTCCCTGTTTCATATTTGGGGGATGTTTATTATTATTTATTTATTGTTTTTTCCTCCTCCTCAACTAATATCCTGTGAGAAATCACTTCTGCCACGTGCAGTGCATTCTGGGATTTGATTGAATCATTTTCTGGCTAGTGTCAACAAGGCTGTATTTGCAGTATAATGTTTCTACACCTCAGATCGTAGAAATGCTAGTACAAAGTAACACATTAGTGCAGTAAGGTTGCTTACCTTCCGTGCCACAGCCAGAAAGAGCTGCCAATAAAGCTGGTAAAGAGCTTCGGTGAAGTCCCTCAGAGCGCTGTGTCAAGTGTGGCCAAACCCCTTGCCGAATAGCTTTCCATGATCTCCATTAAGTATTTGCTTGCTACTCATCTGCAGGTGTGCTGCTGTTTGGTCAACATGTGCCGTTTCAAAACCTTAACACATTCTACACATTGTTGTCAGGGACCATCAATATGTACCTTAAATGGTCATATGATACATGATATCATTGCTTATTCAAATTATAAATCGTGTTGATGTAGCCTATTTGTTCCATTGCAATCAATTATAAAGTGCTCCAACCACATTTAGTGTCTTATTTGACGTGAGCCAAGCAATGCTAGCATAGCCACAGCAGGTCTGTAGCAAGCATCTATAAGTGTGTGTGTGTGTGTTTGTAGTTACTTGTAGTCTGTTGCTCATGGTAGTTTAGTTCTTCTCAAAGGTTTGTGCTTTGTGTGTGTATCTGTCCAGCATGTTATTCTTTCTGTTTTGGGCTGGGGGTTGTCTAGATTATATAACCCTCTATTCTCTCTTCAATGGTAAGACAGCTGACTGCATTCCTTGGGTCAGCGGTACCGAATGCCATTTTGCGTGTGGGAGTGTGTGTAAATGGACTGCATCTCTACAGTGCTTTTCCAGCCTTCCGGCCACTCACAGAGAGCTGTACAGCATTGCCTCACATTCACCCATTCACACACCCATGATGATGTCAGCCATGCAAGGAGACACCGTACCACCGGGAGCAGTTATGGTTAGGTGTCTTGCTCAAGGAGTGAGGAGGTAGTGGGGTTTGAACCGGCAACTTCTCAATCACAAGATGTGTGTTAATGCAATTTCCACTCTATGATGAAGGCTAAGTCAAGAAGTTGTCTTTATATATCCCTTAATCACATCACACTCTCAAAGGGCTTTGCAAGCTCACATTTTACATGGAAGCAAACGACACTCCCCACACTAGGTGTCTCTCTAGCCGGGTTCCGGCCTGGATTTAAGACAGCTGTCCTTGGTAGTTGCCCTTCTGTTTTCCTGCAGAGAGACTGCAGGCCTGCTCCTCAGATTTATAAACTATACAACCAATCCTCAATAAATCAGAAATGCGTCAGGATGCCTCTAAGGCTGAGATCAGATTACATTGAATCCAGTCTTACCCACTGTTATTTCAAGAACGATCTTCCTGGCTTTGTGATTCATGCATTCTTAATGATGTTTGATGATGATTTATAGGACTAATTTCATGCTCCTTTTCACATGTTGACACAGTTCTTTGACTTCTCAATGCAATGTATAAGCTTAGGTGAAAATACCACATAGTTTATGTGGAATAAATAGCACATCATACAACAACTCTTTAGATAACGGTCTGATGTCAGTGACTGTTGCTTTAAATTTACCAAGTCACTTCCCACCCCGCCCCGACTTCCACGTAGCTGTGTTGACGTGAGGCTACGACTGCTTTACTGCTAGTACCGTTGCAGGCTACTCAAACGCGGTTTGAACATAGTTTTATGGGTTTTGGACCACATATGGTTTAATTTCAGCAATGTTTTCAAGGTGTTAATATTGAGCACGAATTCCGCCTGGCCGTCCAAGTTACAGTAAAGGATACAGGCGGCAGAATGTAGTTCTTTGTTGTTCGTGTCAACAACAAAGCAGCAGCTTGGTCACACAGACAACAACACAAAGTAATAGGCTATTCGGTTAAACAAGAAACGTTAAAATTATACAAAGACATATTCTTTCTTTGTTATTATAACGGACGTAACGTTAAATGTTTTGTATGATATGACCCAGATAAAAACATTATTACTCGCGGTACCAAAAACTGCAATCTGTTTCCGGCAGGGGAAACAATTCTTAATCAATGAGCAATGTTTAGGTTAAGTAAATCAACACAACATTAGTTAAGCTGCCTATTTCTAATCCGTTTATGGTTTGTGAACAATAGCCTATATTAATCTAATGTAGTTATTGATGTGCACATCACTCTTGATAATATGCCTGTCCTGCAGACTCAACTTGTTATGCTATGGTAGCCTGCAGTTACTGTATCAAAACATAGATTTACAGATTTGGTCATCTGCAAATGTTGAACATTAAACTTGTACTTACGGTTTGTGTACTGGCGATCAACATCAGTTCCTTGCCTTGCATATTTCGCTGATACTACGTAGCTGGCCATATCCTCATAGGGGCGTTACCAAACTGTGCAGTAATTTACGCAACATATGCACATTTCTCTCATTCGCCTGTTTCCCCGCCCCTCTCCCTTTTTTAGCCAGATAGGAAGAGTCCACTTTAAAAGGCTAATACTTCTGTGTCACATCGACATTGCTAATTCCAAAAATAACTAGAAATACTTGGTTTTCATGGAATGGGTCCTTTAATGGGTTGTTGTCATACTGGCAAATGTGTGTTATTGCTATTCCTGCGTATGTGGCCTCATTGAATGAATGATTGAATTAATGAATGAATGAATGAATGAATGAAAGAAAGTCAAGACTGCATGGTGGCCCTGTGTGTTGAGGTCCCCAGCCTATCCTAGCAAGACATCTGCACCACCAGATTCTGGCACGCGCAGGGGGTTGGTGGTGGTTTCTGGAAATGTTCTGTAGGAAGTACAGAGCATACAGGAACTCCTCTGGCTCCTCCTCCTTTATCAGCAGCCAACTGCTTTTGTCAGAAGCTTTAGCTAAACACAGAGGCAAACGTTGGGGGAGGCTCAGTTGATAACCAAACTCACAATACCACCCCCTCTACCTTCCTTTCATTCAGTCCTTTGGGCCTTCCTCTGGCAAATACATGATAAGGCACGAGTGCTTTGAACCTTGGCTGAACTTGTACGACCTACGTTTATCGCATTGAGTTTTCTGGAAACATTGCAAGTTTTTTTTTGTCATAGTCAGGGGCCTGATCTGATACAGAACCAGCATCATAGAATGTCTGCCTTCTGTTTAGTTCATGTAATGTTCCTCTGCTCTGTTAAATATCAGCTTGCTGCAGGAATGTATTTTCTCCACAGGGAGGAAAATGGCCACCTTATGGGTGCTGTACTGTATATATGGTTGATCGATGTCTACTAAATTGGCATTGGACGATGTCTACAGTAATACATCGTGATGGACGTTGACGGGTGGGGGGGTTCATGCGATATACCTTTTTCCTTAGCCTATTTTATTAAACTTCAAACAAAATAAAGAGCTCTAATTATAAATGATTGACTATCTATGAAATTGAAGTAGTAAATAATAAATGACTATAAGCAGGTCAGGCAGTAGACTACTTATGTTTTATGCCCATTCACCCCTACTCACTGTGTTTACTTACTTTTTCTCCTAACCCCTATGCGTAGGCCTGGTCTGATTTAGTAATCTTTAATGACGGCGTCCGCGTCGGCAAATGTAGTGGGTAAAAATGGTTCCACTTCGTCTATCAGTAGCTACTTTGAGTTTATAGCCTACCTAATGAAATAGGACTCTTGTGGTGGTGCGCATGATTTCTCTGCTCATATCATTTGTGCAAAAGATGGACAGACAGCGATTGTCGTCAGCTAGCAAACAACCATATAACGGTAGGCACCGTCGTCTACAGCAAAGTGAGTGAGCACGATCAGTAAACTATAAAGTTGTTTCACTGTTGTTAGCATAACGTTGGCATAATGCATTGATTGCATTGCCAGATGTAGACAAAGATGCGTGATACAGCCAAGGCACATTTTTATTTTGCATCTGCGTGTGTATGTTTGAGAGAGAGAGGGGAAGGAGAGAAGTAGGTGACCCTTATCACAGCAAGCCTCGGAAACGGCGTATTACGCAGTGTTTCACTAGATATTTATAACTTTGTCTGATGTCTGTTAGCCATCGGCGATGGACGATGGCATCGTATATCGGCACAACTCTAGTACTATATCTACTGTTTAAGCCTTCACTGCCAGAGTCTCAGACTGTTCTGCACTAAGAGCTTCTGAACGGAGCTATTTTATTCATGGGATGCCCTGATGATGGCAAAGTGCCTCTTGATGCCTGCCTGAGCACAAGAGCTCTCTCTCTCTCTCTCTCTCTCTCTCTCTCTCTCTCTCTCTCTCTATGTTGTGGGGTGCTTGTGTGGGAGAGTGCTTTCAAAGTGAAGAGAACACTGCGGAATGTGCCAGGTTGTAAAGCACACGGAACCTTAAAATGTTCCCTCATGAACTTCCCCCACAGACCACACTGCATCCAGTGGGTTCTGTGTACCCTCCCTTGGGCCCTTGAAGCTGGCAGAACCTGGCAAATAAGCTGGAAGCTATGTTTGGACATGCTGAAGCTGGGTCTTGTCTGCACTAGCGATGGAAGCCTCTCTGGCTTCTGTCACTTCAAATCCCAGCATGCCTGCTTAGACTGTTGCACGCCAGAGCTGCACAGAGAAGTAGCATGTCAGGGCCTATGCCAGCCAGGTATTCAAGAGAGCCTGGATCTTTGCCTGCTCGCATCTGAGCAGTGCTACACTATACGCAGTATTTGTGGAATTCAGTGAGATGTTGCTTTTATGAATGAGCTCACCCCGGACCCTTTGAGGCCTATGCAATATGGAAACTATATTGATTTCCTGTGAGCAAATAAGATGTTTGCAGCAGCCGAACACACCTCCTGGCCAAAATCTAAGTTGCACACCTATAATATTTTGTTGGACTGACTTTGCATTGTTCTAAAAGCCTTCAAAGCATGTATTTCCATCCAAAGTTGCATACGTCTTATATTATTATAGACTACAGAAGACCACATCTCAAAGCCTTTCAATGGGGCTACGGTCAGGATTCATATGAGAAAAGTATTCCTTGTGCTCCCTGAACCACTCCTCCATACTTTGAGGGTGATGAACCCTTTCATTGTCATCCTGGAATATGCCCCTGTATAGGCGGGAAAAGAATCCATTGATTATTCAGCGTATTGCCACACAACATTGAGCCTAGACATGGCCAAATGAAGCAACACCAGATCATAACACTGCCTTCAGTCCAAACAGCAGCTTGTTTTTGGCAAAGCGGTGTTATACTAATAATAGTAGCCTGTAACAAGAGAGCGCAGGTGTCAACACCAGCAAACACAAACACTGACCATTAATCATTAGCTTGTTCTTGCTGTAGAGCAGCTTGTTTAGCCACAAACATATCACACACACCAACATAATACTGTTGTAGAACAAAAATCGAGATTGGAATTTCACTAGAAACTGAATGTATGCTAGATTGGGCACAGCACAATTTTGTCTCCATATTTCTGACCTGTGGCTCCGTACCGCCAAATCTAGCAGAGCATGACAGACAACAGGAGATGAGGGGAGGAATACTTCACGCTGCAGTCAGTCACAACTTCTCCGGTCGGCCTTGTGGTCCAGACTCCTGTGTGGGAGGCTTTTGGACTCCTGACAAGTAGTTGGATCACCGGCTCTGTGCTTCTTCTCCTGCCAGTTATTTGCAATAGACTGTTCTTCCATTGCCCTACATCCTCTCAACTTCCCAAAGATATAGTATCTTACTCTAGATGGCAACATCATCAGCTTAACAGAGAGATAATGCATGTAGCCTTATGTTCCGGTCACAGAACTTTAGTCAAGTGTTCACGTCAAAGTGTGAACAAATACTAAATTACAGATGTGCTGTAGTGATTTAAACAGCTTGTCAGCTTCACCCCGGCTTGCAACACAGCAACTTGAGGTCCAATATGAACTCTGCCCGCCTGGCCAGTGGCAGAGTGCCAAATGGTTGTGCCAGTGTTCCATTCTGCAGTGAGGCGAGCTAATGGTTAACCTCCAGGGTTGGTAAACACCTCTGTAATCACACACTCTCACACACTGACCAACTCAGGTGTCCTGCATGCTAACAGTGAGAGTGTGTGTGAGGGGAGGGGGGGGTAACCCAACTGTGCGTGGAGGGCTGGAGGGGGGGTGACCACCGCTGTGTGTGTGTGTGTGTGTGTGTGTCCAGGAGTGGGAGGCAGAGGAGCATGACTGGTACTGTTTCGAGTGCCACCTACCGGGGGACGTGCTGCAGTGTGACGGATGCTTCCGCGTCTACCACCTCAAGTGTCTCCACGACGACAGTCGGCCCCGAGACCCCGCCTCCCACTGGACCTGTGTCGTCTGTAGGGTAGGAGGGGTGCGTGTGACTATGTACCACGCAAGTGTGTATGCTTCTGTGTTAGCCTGCGTGCGCGTGTGTGTGTTAACGTCAGTCATCCCTTTTGTCTCAGGGCAGTAAAAAGAAGAATCTAACCAAACAGGAGATGTGTAAATACCTTCGCTTCATAGTGCAGCGCATGAAAGAGAGGGTCAGTACACACCACACACACACCATGCACTGTATGGTCTATTTCTGTGGTCATAATGCAGTGCCTAGGGTTGGGTAGCGATCACACTAGCCTCATGTTACCGGCTATCTGGCAAGCTCCAGTTTGACTTCAACATCTGAATCAGTCTGGGCAGACTTGTAGTCCACACGCTGGCATCGTACAGGCAGCTATTGTCGTGGTTTATTTGTTATATTCTCTATAGCTCTATAGGAGCTATACGTACATACTGTACGTAGAGGTGATAGACAGATGGTTCATCCAATCACCAAGTATTTTTATAAACCTGCCATTTTCCAAACCGCTTCAATGGACGGCTTCCCAGATGGTCGCGCGTAACAAACCATCTGGGGCGTCAGGTTACGTTCACACCTGGTCAAATACTTGAGCGTACCATGTCTGATAGCCGGACATGTAAGTTCCCTTCAACAGCCACAGCTAACATTTGCAGCACCCAACAGTAACCCTCAATGGATGACCCTTTTTTTTTTTTTGTTCATTACGATGGTCACCATGTCAGATCAGATCTCTCAGATCTTGACCGGGAGACTGGCTACACAGCACGTATAACACCAACCGATCACCGTGTGGTGTTGTTCGCGACCTGGCGACCTGATTTGTGTCGTTTGGAATGAGGGGTTAATAATGTGATGCTGGAGCCGTGGTCTTGTGTTATGAAAACAAAAGCAAAAATCTAAATTGACCATGTTGCTGCTACTGATACTGGGAATGATAACCTATATCTTGACTTAACCATTTCCTGACTGCAGCTTTGCAGCTTACTCCCTGGAGGAAATATCAAAAGGGAGACGTTGCACTGCTTAACAAACCTTTCCTCGGTTTTGTTGTTGCACATGACAGCATCATTCCTCTTTCTCTTTGATAGTCTGTGTTTATATGTGCAACAGTACATTGTCAATACCAAACTTTTTGACATGCTAGTTTTTTTCGTCGAGACGCCGAAACATGCGACATCGCTGGTGTTCCATAATGTCACACTACATGTAGTAAAAGATTCCCGGCTGCTGCTGGAAATGTGTCAGCCACAACCACATTGTGCAAAAAACCTGGCTGAATTAGTCTCAAACTGGCAACAAGCTGCAGTGTAAAGTGCCTGTAAATGTTTGCTACTAAGAGTAAGATGTGAGCAATTAGTTTGACTAGTCCATTATATGTTGCTACCCTCGCTAGTCGGCACCAGTCTTTTTTTTTGTATGCACTGTTTTTCTTTTTTCCAAGTAGTACTTTTTTTTCTTCTTCTATGGCTCAGTAGGTCTCTCCCTGCCTGCACATTATGCCTTTGATTTCCAACCGTGTTTCAGTGGCATTTAAAATAGGCTACAATATGATTAATGGTTTCAAATGACCCTCATAATACATCAAATAAAATGGTTTCTGAACGTTTCTTTAAGTTACAGATTGTGATACATTTTGACTATGTTGTCTTTTCTACGTGGACTAGTGATTAGTCAAGGTGTAAATGTCCATCTAAACATCTGTGGAACTAAACATTAGGGCCGTCCCTATTCAGTACCCAGCCCTAGTAGCTATAGTCATTCTGTGTGAGCAGGATACCGTATTGTTCCAGGCATTTTATCTTTCACTCTCAACCCCCACCACCCAAACAGGCGGTGGACCTTAATAAGAAGGGTAAAGACATTAAGCATCCCATGTACCGACGTCTGATCCACACGGCCCTCGATGTTTCCAACATCCAGGAGGTAGCCATGGCAACCACACATACCTGACTTTTTTGTTTGCATAAATTATTTTTTGTAGTATGTGGATTGAGTCTCTCTCTCTCTCTCTCTCTCTCTCTCTCTCTCTCTCTCTCTCTAGAACCTGTCTAGTGGAAAGTATAAAAATTTTGATGAATTTAAAGCTGACACTCAACTCATTGTTCACAACACCGCCATATTGTATGGAGGTAAGCCTGTCTCACTGTCTGTGTGTGTGGAAGCTTGTCTTACTGTGTGTGTCTGTGCGTGTGTGTGCGTGTGTGTGTGTGTGTGTGTGTGTGTGTGTGTGTGGGGGAGCCTGTCTTATGATGTATGTGTGGGAACCTGTCTTAAAAAAAAAGTTTGATTATGATGTTAACGTTACTTATATTGTTGTATAAAAACTGTGTCCGCGCTGAAAAACTTCCGGTAAATACTGCAGTCTCCCAGATGCAGGCGCAGGCAGCACGCAACGTGGAGCCAAAGCGTAGAAGATAACTACCATGTTAATCATGCGAGGCGGATGCTAATATATTTCCTACTGGAGTTTGTCACCTTTTCTTCTCATGTGTAGACAATGGTCATGTCAAACGCCCCCTCGCTCCACCATTAGATCTATCCAACACTGCAGTGTTGTCATAAACATTGCTGCTTGCCTGAATATCTGTCAATGAGGTAGGCTATGTTAAAATATTCAGATAGACTGCATTTGGGATGGTGTGAATAGCCACATAGCAGCTATTCCACTGTTTATTACATCTACATAAAAAGGTTCACTCTAATTCATGCAGTACGTCAATGTGTGTTGATTAACTCATTTAACAACGGTCACCAAGGTCTCTGGCTTGAATCCCATGCTTAACATAATTTTATTTTCTTTCATGGAAACATTTCAAAATTGCTAGTTTAAATTACTGTAATTTGTGATTATGTTGTAATTTAACTAATCCTCCCAGTGGATTTGTCCAGAACTGAATGAATGTATGTCCCTGTATATACTGTACACACATGGGTCTGGGGGATTATATACAAATTAAGTTGTAAGACAAATGCAGTTGAAAATGTGTTGTCTACTAAAACTATTACAATACATTTATTGTGAATCGTCCCTGATCAAACAAATTATAACTTAATCCTGTAGCCATGAATTTTGACCTGGTCCGTTGTAGAATATGAGTCCGAATAATCATTTCACCAGCTTTAACTAAATGTATTTGCTTTACTACTACTACTACTACTTTACTACTTTTCTACTTTGCGATTTTTCCTACATATCAGTTGTAATATTTTTTTGCCAGCATAGATGTGAAATATGTCTTAAAATGAATATATCATTTGTCAGTGGTCTTAAAAAGTCTTAAATTTCACTTGATGAAACCCTGTGTTTGTGTGTGGGGAGCCTGTCTCACTGTGTGTGTTTGTGTGTGGAAGCCTGTCTCACTGTGTGTGTGTTTATGTGTGTGTGTCTGGGTTTACATGGACACTTTTTTGTCTTTCCGATTGATTTTTCGGGTTATCTGTTTACATGGGATGTCACAATCTGGTCTGGTGTTTACATGCGCCGTCGCAGCTTATCGGAATTGATGTTAAACATGCACACATTATCTAGCTCATAATGTAACGTGTCCCGCTAGCAAAAGGTTTAACCGGCTAGCTTCCAGTTGTAGGTACATCGGAGAGTGAGGCTATTTGTGTGACTGGTGGAGAAATGTATGGCTCCAGATTAAGTCACCGTACTAACTCCCATTCACTTATTTGCGCACGCTGCAATTGTTTTGTCCAGACTTTGCACAGTGGCTGTGCAGAATAGTTTACCGGCATCACACAAAACGTAAGACGGGGCATGCGCATGAGAACGCAACCAGGAAGCAAAGCAGGGCTATTTAATTACAAATTCAGGTGCGCCAGATTTTAAGAAGACAAACTGTAAGTGGGCCACTTATTGTCTGCAATTATTTACGTGAGCGTTTACGAGAGCGAGACAAGAGCATCCACCCTGCAGCTTGGTTAATGTCCAATGTGTCAAGTCACAGATAAACAAAACAATGAAATATGCCTATAGTTTAGCCTAGGCTACTGCTCACCCACTTTGCTGTAGCCTACCAGCTTCAGAGTCATTAGAGATAACTTAAGGACTTTGGTGGCTCTGCTATTGTCTGCGCCAGTATGTCCCTTTGAAACGTGCATTCAATTAGAAATTGGTAGCTATATCGCCATTGCTATACAGGCTCAGATTGGCGGTTGGCGGGTTGGGTTCGGGTGGTTGATCAAAATATATTTTTGCGGTGCGGGTTGGCTCTCATAGCCGGTTGGGTGGGTGCGGGTTGTAAAAAACCACGACCCGCACATCACTAGCGGGAGCCTATCTCACTGTGTGTGTGTGTGTGTGTGTGTGTGTGTGTGTGTGTGTGTGTGTGTGTGCGCGTGCGTGCGTGCGTGTGTGGGAGCCTGTCTCACTGTGTGTGTGTGTGTAAGCAATCAGTATTGAACACAGTCGGAGCAGCATGTCCTGTTGTGTGTTGCAGTGCACAGTGACCAGGCTGAGATCGCACGGCTCCTGTACAGTGACACGTGTCATGAGGTACCACTCTGTCATGTCCTTCAGGTGTAGCTTTGTCCTCCACAGACCAGTGTCATGTTCTACTGTGGTGTCACCAGGCCTACGAGCACCACTTACATACTAATAGCCATGCAGTCATTCACCATTAAAGGTATAGTCAGCTATTGCAAGCTAATTGTGAGCTAATGCACTTCAATTCAGCCACGTCAAATTCACCATTTATCTCATCTAATTTCGCTAGATTACCGTTCTCTCTGCGTGTTGAAAACATATCAGATTCAGCACGCACACCAACGGTAAGATAGCGGAATGTGAGGAGATATTTGGTGAATTTGACAAAAAGTGTATTAGCTTACAATTAGCTTGCAATAGTTGACTATACCTTGAACATGGTGTGCTGCTTTGACCCACAAACAAAATGTTGAGTACAAATGACGTGTGATTAACCCTTCTGTCTGTCTGTCTGTCGGTAGTTGAATGAGCTGATGCTGTGTAAGAATTGTTTCTACCTGTCCAACGCTCGGCCTGACAACTGGTTCTGTTACCCATGTGTGAGTATGGCACCCTGCAGGCAGAGCATTCACTCACTGTGCTGTGTGTCCAGCCTTAATGTGCACTGCTCTGCCCCATAGAGTCCCAGTCATGAGGTGGTCTGGGCTAAGATGAAGGGCTTTGGCTACTGGCCTGCCAAAGTCCTGCAGAGAGAAGACAACCAGGTGGATGTGCGCTTCTTTGGACACCAGCACCAGAGGTTAGTCCCTAGTACTAGTACATGCTAACTGCTAGACTCTATTACTAGTACATACTACATTTACCAGACGTTAGTTAACCTCAGCTAGTCTGTCTTGGTTATTGTTTATGTAGAAAATTACACAGAATTGGCATGCATCTCTAGCCTGGTGTAACCAGACCCAAAATTACATTTGGTGAATATGGTCTTGACACACTCCATTGGGAAGTGTTTGAACTAATCAGCATTGCTAGGACTACCACCATTAGAAGCCCACACTTTAACGTTATCACACTTAGCCATCCCCACTGGTCTCTGATTGGTCCACCATCCAGATGGCTGTGTGAACACTACAGCAAACAAGGTTTCCAGATTATAGTCTCAGTGAATATTAAGATGAGAACAATAGCTTGGGGTGTAAGAAAATATTGATACACCCGAATAATATTACGTTGTGCAAAACTGTATCAATTCTCTAAAACACTATCGATTTTTAAAAATACATCATTTTCAGATTAATAATGCATCATTTTTTTTTTTTGTGTTTTGTTTTTTTACTCAATATATTTGTAAAAGGGACCATGTACAAAATACATTACCTCAAGAGAGGAAATATGCTTGTTGCCAGATTTAGCTTAAAGCTAATTTCCATCTGCAGTCCCAGAGTGTTTCTGTAATGTTTTGCAGCGGCACCGCACATTATTATTGCTATGACAGTTTTCCCCAAATTTGAAATCGCAATATATCACCTTGCTTACAGTATAGCAATATATCGCAATATATCGAATGTGGCCCCTATATCGTGATACGTATCGTATCGCCAGATTGTTGCAAATACACAGCCCTAGCAATAGCTGTGCAGCACCAGGCTAGTGCATGACAGAGTTGTCTGGTAACCCCCTCACCCCCCCAGAGCCTGGATCCCAGCAGACAACATCCAGGACATCAAGGTGAGTGTGCAGCAGCTGCAGGTGAAGCGCAGCATGGGCTGGAAGAAGGCGTGTGAGGAGCTGGAGCTATACCAGCGCTTCCTCAGGGAGGGCCGCTTCTGGAGGACCAAGCAGGAGGAGCCCCCCGGCCCCGCCCAGCCTCAGCCCCAGGCCCCGGTCCCGCCCCAGAACCAGGCCCCGCCCCAAAACCAGGCCCCACGGGCTCAGGAGGAGCCCAGCGGCAGGACGGAGCGCCTGGAGAGGAGCGATGAGGCTGAGTCCAGTATCTCCTCCACCAGCAATGAACAGGTCCGCCATGTGAGTGAGCACACACACACACACACACAGAGAGAGAGAGAGACGCCCATAGTCCTGGCTGAGCTCTGTATCGACATGAACCCAGCTGCGAGCCTGGCGCCTACAGCGCTGTATTAACCTGTGAACACTGCAGCTCTAGTGATGCACAGCACCACCCGCTGGCAAGACAGCAGCACTGCATTGCAGCAAACCGTATTGATGTATTGTTGTGTGTTGTAGCTCAAAGGAAGTCAGGAGCCAAAAGCTAAGAAGAGCCGTCGCACTCAGAACATCGAGCCTAAAGAAGAGAGCAGCGTGAGTATTATTTGAGGAACCGCACCCTAAAAATCAGCCCCTCCCCTCCCCCCTCACTTAGCATTGTTGCAATGGGTGGAGTCAGGCTCAGAGCTACATGCTTCATGCTATATTACATAGTCAAAGTCTCCTCTCCGTCAGGACGTGGAGCCTGAGGTCGAGGCGGTGTCCTCCAGCCAGGAGGTGGCAGTGTCCTGCGTCTCCCAGCAGCCAGAGAAGCTGTCGGTGTCCACCCAGACGAGAAGAGCGGGCGGGGCGTCGCCGCGGACGCTGCACCGCGGCACCCAGACGGCCAGCGAGGGCGCGTGCCACAACCTGTGCCACGAGAAGTACACCAAGATCTTCAACGACGTCAAGGACATGATGAAGGCCGACAACAAGAGGGAAACGGAGCGCGTGGTCCGGGAGGCGCTGGAGAAGGTGGGCCTGTTAGCTGCATGGGGAGCACCCCTGCAGTAGTCTCACAGAAGAAGTATATGGCTTTATATTAAGCTGGCAAAGCGCGTTGTTTTAACGTTGTAAGACCCGAGGTCTCTTTGCTCTCCAATATACACATTTACAAATGTTTCTTTACTATCAATGGCAAGAACATATAACCTATTGGCTATCTAAATGTAGTTTTAAAAATAAAAATGTGTTTTTTGGAGCGGTAAATTATGTTTTCTTTGGACTAAAATGGGTCTTCCAGGGTTAAGGCAGAAGTCTTTCCCGTCTAGTTTGCAGCAGCACTTCATGCAGGCGAACCATATTTGCACTGCCGTCCATGTCGCTGAAGGAAAGTGTTTCGTGTGCATGCTTATTATTGCTCAATTACGCTGCTCATCCCATCTTTTAATCCCCAACTATCTCTGCCATTTAGCCTTTGTTCATCTTCTTCACGAAGAGCTCATGTGTCTTGCTGTCCCATGCATAAATATTCCTCAACGGTGCGCTGGAAAAGTATACTTGTTAGTGAGTGGGGGCGGGGTTAGGAAGTGCAGTGAGAGCGAAGATTTACAACAACCAACAAACTGCTACTCCTTGTTTACAAACAAACACAGATCTCTTCTACGTCAAACACATTCACCCAACATGGTGGTGTTGTCTGTGAGATGGAGAAAGCAAGAGACAAATGTACAGTATACTCCATGTTCACGATGTACTACGTCGCACATGAGCATTCTGCCATACATTCTTCGATATATTGCACACAGACGTTACATTTACAATGAGGAATTGGTTGGGAAACTAAATGAGACAACAGTTTACATGTCCTGTCAATGTGTAAAGTTAGTAGGCTACGGTTAACGCTTAAAATACACTGCACTAGTTGGCGGCAGCAGCTCAGAGCTGATGTGTCTCTGTCTGTCCCTGCTCCTCAGCTGCGTGTGGAGCTGGAGGAGGATAAGCGCCAGGCGGTGACCAAGGCCATGTCAGGAGCGCAGGCTGAGATGGAGAGGAAGTGCAAGCAGGTGAAGGAGAAGTGTAAGGAGGAGCTGGTGGAGGAGGTGAAGAAGATGGTGACTCAGCACAAACAGCTCATCTCCCAGACCAAGAAGAAACAGTGGGTGAGTGACCTCTGACCCCACCACCTGTGGCTCAGCTGTAGCAGTGTGGTGTTCCTGGGTTAGCGCCGCTAACGTTTAGCCCTGCATTCACACTGCCAGACAGGCTATCAAATCATTGAGTAGGAGAGCTATCGGCTACTAAATGTTCAGCAACGTGGCGACTAGAATACAGAGCGATACAATGAGAGGTGGAGGCAGCTCTCCGAGGTTGTATTTATCTCTTATGAGGTTTATTGAACGCAAAATCAAGCCAATCACAATTTTAATATGTTCGTTAACGCTTTAAAGGTATAGTCAGTTATTGTGGAGAAAGTTGGTCGGGATGAGCTTTATCATGCTTTCCACATAGATGAGTTTTGTCATGCTATCCACATAGAAACTGAAGTCAGCATCAAGCAGGGAGCGTAATGACAAGGAGCTCTATCTGCAGAGCATGTGCCAAAAAATTTACTGGGCGAAATTCTTGTTGTTTCATGGTACACCAGTTGTAAAGTGTGATAAACAGATTAATCAATACATTTATTCACATTTATGCACTTTTTACACTATTCAATTGAATGGAAATTCTAGAAAGCATTTAATGGTTTGATTACGAGTTAATCGACAAACTAACACAAATGAAAATAAACTCTGCAAATTACTTTCATCGAAGCTTCGTTTAATTTCTATATAGTAACTGGGCTGTGTAGGCCTACTGTTGCACACGTGCATGCTGTGGATATGATGTGAAGAAGCAGGGTTTGCGCATATGAACATGTTTAAACCATTATGTCTATGATTTAAACTTGTGTCAAAGTAGAGACACGTTTGATCGGAAAGTAAAGTGGTTGCCATAGCCACCACGATGAGATTTTGCAATGGCTCCATTTCTGAAAATGTTCAGGGCTCAAAACTGAACAAGTCTACAAAGTTTCATGCTTTTATGAAAAAGTGAACATATAACCTCAAATATGGCACATATCACCCCTGGACTAGTAGGCTAAAATAGTAGTACCACCCTATGTTGTCACAATGGTTTGGCCTAATACGCAAGGCTGAATCAAGCTAACAAGTAATTATACAAAGTAATACAAACAGGCTATATTTGAAAATGGGTAGATATGCACAACTGTGGTTAATCAAAACAACAATATTAATGTTTAAACGTATTGCATAACAACAATATTAAAGTGTTAAAAAAGGTAAAAGCTCATCGCGATTAGCCACAATGCTAGCTGATTAACTAGGATGCTAGCGGGATTTTTGGAACATAAATGTACCTAAACATCTTAAATAGTACCAAGTTTCATGCTTTTATGAAGAACTGAACATAAATTTCAACCGGACTATACTGCAGAGTTCACCAATAGATGGAACCCCCATCCTATCCAGACACAGACTTGTATAACTAATACAATAATTTTGAATGATTACATTTTGATGTAGCTTTTCTATTATAACCACTTCTCTATCTTCACGACACTGGTTTGGTGACCTTGGAAACCATAAAAATCTCACACGATGCTACTTATCCAATCAAAGTGCCCCTTTGAGTGACAGGGCAGACACGCCTACCATTGACAGGGCAGACACGCCCACAATCGATGGCTACAAAGCGACTTAGCTATGAGCTACACAATTGCTGGAGGTGTGAATGCGGGCTAAAAGTTCTCTTTCATTGCTAATTTAATACATAGTAGTAGTAGTTGTTTTCCAGTGTGAAGCAGCATTAATATTCCTGTGTATTGTTCAGTGTTATAACTGTGAGGAGGAGGCCATGTACCACTGCTGCTGGAACACGTCTTACTGCTCCATCAAGTGCCAACAGGAGCACTGGCATGCCGACCACAAACGCACCTGCCGCCGGAAGAGATGAACAGGCCCCGGCCCCTGCCTAGCACGCCATTGGCTCCCCACCTTCTGTGTCATTTGTCATCTCAACCTGCCATCTTTAAAGCTTCCTGAAGACTTTTATGGAGCTGAGAAAAACACAACCGTACCAATATTTAATGTAACTTTCTTTTTTTAATTTTTATTATTAACTGTTGTTTCTGTGGAAAAATGAACAGATAAGTTCCAGAGCATGGCTCCAGCGCAGAATTATAGTATTGATTTTAACTGCCCTGTTTAATCTTCTCGTTTTTTTTTTTGCTCAAGTCATAGGATTAATTATTTAAGTGTAATAACACAAGATAAGCATGAACATTTTACTACCTGAATTTTGTATTCACTTTTCTTACAGTAAATGCAACATGCATCGTTTATCTTACAGATAAACGGAAATACAGAAATACTATTGTAGCATTGCAATAGCTCCGCTTTCATAAAGAAAATAGACTTTTAAAAATTAAATAAAAAAAAAACAAAAAAAAACAAAAAGTGATGTTGAATGGTAAAACACGTAACTCACAAACATTTACCTTTTTAGTAGTTTTTTTTTTTTGGGGTGGGATTGGGTCCTTAACGTTTTGAAGGGTAAATGTTCCATTATTATTGTTTTTAATTTTGTATCATTTATTCAATTGTTTCTACCCAGATGTTTATATACATGAGGAGTAGCATATCTATGGTGTGGAACAGGGTTAAGAGGTCGGCTTAACGATGCCGACAAAAAATAATTATCTTTTGGTTTCTTGTTGGTCTGCACATTTGTATTATTTGAAGATAAAGAAAGGAGAGAAACAAATTGAATATTTCTGGGGACACGTACAGCGAGCTATAATGAACTTTGATAGAATAGGTTTCCTTGACAGTTTTCCACTTAAAATGTTTTTTTGGTTTGTTCTCGCCAAAATCCTTGGAAGCTGTCTGTGGAGGTGTGCGTCTGTTTTTAAGTGGTTATTTTGGCGTGGCGGTGTCGTCGTTCTTGGAGTACAATGTGACGTGACCTTTAACCTCTGATGCCGTCATTGTGATTGGTGCCTGTTCCTTTCCTCTGCGTTGCAACATCCTGTTACTCATTAGCACCATCTGCATGGTAGTCTCAGCATTTTATTTTTGGAGTTCATGGAGATAAGACTCACAGCTCGCGTATTGTCCAACGGGTGGACCAATATAAAATATATGCAAATGTGAACGAAGCTACGCTTGTAGGTCATCTTCTTTCTTTGTCTGTGTTCACAGTGTGTGACAGTGAAGCTTTTGGAAAGAGGCAATGAAATTGCCAGTTTTATGTTGTCCTGACGTACTGGGAGAGTTTTTGACTTTCCTTAGTGATGAAGACTGTCTGAGCAGAGGGAAAGTATATTATTCAGTCACATGTCATTTTCAACTGTTGCTGAGAGTGGACCAGTATAACCAGCCAACATATGGTTCTGCATGTTGCTCCTCATTGACGGTCCTTCATTCTCTCACTAGTTAGCTCAATCAATTGTATCAGATTTTATTGTTTTTACTACTGTTTATATGAATTAACAGTCTTGGTCTCTTTTCTACCATGCTATGTTTTGTGATTTATGTTTTCATTTTGTTTTTATATATGCTCTTCAGATGTGTGTCTCACATATCCCACATATCCCATCCCCTCTGATCTGTCAATCATTCTGGCTGTCATCGAGGTTGCACTACATGTAAATAAATAGAATGTCGTGTTAATATTTCTATCACATTATCGGTACCTTCCATTAAATTCCAGTCTTACATCTCATTTATTTCTAGCCACAAGACACATTGATGAATATTTTCTGTTCATTAGACACACCTAAAATCTTCTCAGTTTTGGTGTTATATGTATTACAAGCACTAACTTGTACTGGGAGGTGCCCAGTACGACAACAGTTGATACCGGAGCATCTCACAATATGTCTGCTCTTTTACAGACGTTTCTAGACAGTGTGTTTGTGTAACCTCTGAAGTCTCCTTCATATATCAAGATTATCCACTATTTAAACCAAAAGTGACATTTCTTCCTGTTACATGTGCATCCAGAACATCTTGTATGTTTATTTTGACTTGTGTGACTAGTGGATTCTGATGTTTTTCACGCCATGATAATGTATTTTAATTCCAGCTAATCTGATTTTGGACAACTGTGGAATAACTTTTCTGAGTTTTAAAACTTGAAGGCCTTTTCTGTGTCTAAGTGGAATATGTTTGGTTTTGGAAATGACTGTTGAAATGGCTTTATTCACCACCATGAGCAGTCTATAGACAGACATTTATAATTTCTCAAACTAATGAAAGTCTTCCTAATACATATGTGCATCATCATTGCAATGTACATCATTGCACACGTGGAAGTAGTTTGTACATTAGGGAGATTTTCATTAGATTATTATGCATATCTGTAGGCTGGTATAGCAGATACGTTTGTTGTAAAGGGTTCCCTGCAATCTTCTTTCTATACAGTAAGTGATAATCATGGCTTATCGTTTTCTATGCTCTTGCCAGTTTAGTTTGATGCTTTAGCTAGCAATATGTATATAAATATATTCTATGTGTTAACATGGGCTAATAAATGTATCAAGAAGTCTGTTTCAATATGCTTTTTTTTAATAGAAATTAAGTTTTCCCTAGTGTGTATGTGTGTGTATGTATGTATATATATATATATATATATATATATATGTACAGTATCTCACACAAGTGAGTACACCCCACACATATTTGCAAATATGTGACTATCTGTTCATGTGACAACAATTAAGAAATTACACGTGT
>JAODUE010081695.1:0-14660 GCA_027564755.1 Amblyopsis hoosieri
GGAAAGGGAGGTTTGGGGTCCCCTGCTGGAGCTGCTGCCCCCACGACCCGACTCTGGATAAGCGGATGAAGATGGATCTTTATTGAATTTTTATTTTAGTCTTGGAATAGTCTTAATCCCTGTCTGTTAAACTGACCCATAGGAATTTAAATTGCATTTAAATTCATCTTGATGTTGTGTTTTGTTAAACATTCTAGGTTTGTATTTTACCCATGATAATATGTGGTGCTATCATAAAATCATTGATCACAAATTTATGCACACAGATATGTCATGTGATTAAGTTTAAATACAGCAGACTCAATATTTTCCCAAGCCATAGCATCTATCGCAGGTCCCGTTGATTTACAAATGGTAGGAAGTGTTATGTCACTAATATATAAAACCACAACACCTTTGTGCTATAATCTGTGGTTAAAAAAGAAAAAAAAACAGAAAAGGAAAAGGAAAAAAAGAAAAGTGTTAGTGTAGAACGGCCTTAACATCTTGCATAAACAGGGCTTGAAATTGATTTCGTGTTTGTACTAGTAGCCAATGTGCTCTACTTGTGGATAATATTGTATTTTACCTTCCCATTCTACCTGTTGAAAATAACAATGTTATGATGTTGTCTGGAAGTTGTAACATTTTGTAGTGTTTCGGCTGTGAGTCTTTGATATTGAGGGACCCTGTGATGTGGTCTTGTTCCATCAGAGCCTGCAGGAAATTAGCCAAATAGAACTGAAGGCATATAAATAAAGGGTTGGGGCAGCTGTGAAGAAATTGTTTAAAAGTCGTCTGTTTAAAAAAAGTACAGTCTTGCAATATGTAAAGAAAAGAAGTGCATGAAAAGCACAAAATTGTTAATGTGTAATAGTATCTGATGTATGGCATGAATTGTTTATTTTCAATACAAAAATATTACACAAAGCAGTATAGGAAGAATTATTCAAAGCACAATTTCTTCCAACATTCATGTAGGTCATATGTTTTACATAATTTTAACCTTAGAAAAAAAAATACAATTACATTTATATATAGTGCTTATTTGAATTCACAATCAATTCATGCAGAATTAATGCACCCCTGCAGGGCCAGTATTTTGCTTTACATTTAGGCTGTAATAATTATGCTACAGAAATGTTGCATAAGTCCTGATTCCCTGATAATGGTATATCCCCGAAAGCACTTTAAATAAAAACTGCACTTTTGGTGTTCTGCTTCTTAGTCGGATGGCTTAGAGGGACCATATAACTGAAGCTTTTGTTTTTAAGTGACAATCATGCACTTGAACCACTTGGCTTTTGGTAAGCCACGTTGTAATAAAATCAGATGCCCTATACTATAAAAACTGTCTGTACAAAAATATAATACACATTGTTTTCCAAAACTTTATAGCTTGTCATCCTAGTATTGTTTTATTGAACCATTCTGGCCGATTTGCATCATATTGGCATATCATGGTGTTAATTGTTATGGCTGCATCTTCTTGGATTGTTTTGTTATAGTAGCAAGATAAATTGTTGTATACTTGTTTTGTCTTGTAGTTCTTCCAAATGGTCATGTTTGCTGTAATGATAAAAATTGATTGGGATAAAAACTCAGAAGTGCTATGCCAGCTGGTTTAAAACTAGACTATGTACATTTTGGTTAGCTGGGCAGCAGCTAAAACAGTGCTGCAAATAATTAGAGTGAATGCAGACCTAGATTCATCTTGTGGCATATCCCTTTCAAACAGATATTCCCTCTAATGGTGCACACAGCGCTAAGTGGAGTAAAAAGAAAAGTAGAGGAATATGAGAGATGTTGGCTAGCTAGCAAGGTGTTGGTTAATTGTCATTTTAAAGGTTATTGTGCACAGAAAAATGTTGTGCAGATTAGCTATCATATCAAACCCAGTGTGTTTTTAAAATCACCATGTTAGAATCTTGTCTTTAATTAGAATAAATAGAGCTGCCTATATCTAAACTTTCTTTAATCATGCAGTTTAATCTATAAATGTATTTGAATTAATTTACCAATCAGTTGCAATAGAGCCAAAATATGAAAAATGAAAACATGTATTATATTGAAAAGTAGAACTATTCAAATAAGCACTTTTGTGACCTTTCTCTTTTGTTCTTCCAGAATATATAATTAATTCTATTTGTCTATATTGGATTTTATATATAATTTTTTCCTGTATACAGTATGTCCAGAGAGGAAGGATGTAACAGAGGAAGTTATAAAATGGATGATCATTACATTAATAGTTAGGTTCATTTATTTTTCATCCAAACTGATATGATTTTCCGATTAAGATTGATAGTCCAACTTAGAGCAAAAGGGTTTGTTAATGAGGGCTATATTGACCTTTTATGAATAACATTAGTAGGCTTACATCAAATAAGGACTGTTATAAAATACATGTAACCTTATGCCTTAACACACCTTAACCATATCTTGTTTTGTATTTAGTTCCTTTTGTTATAAACCATGATGTGAATGACGATCATCAATATATTTATTACAAAATCTTGCAATCAAGAAGCTGTTTATTTACTCTGATGAGGCATACAAGCTATTTATTCCCAAAATTGTTAAGGGTGAAAAGCCTGAAAATATTGTTTAGTAAATGTATGTATGTAAACAAAGATAAAAATACACAATCCCCTTTATGTTGTTAACAACAAGGTTCTCGTCTCAAAATAAACTAATGAAACTTCATTATGTGGAATAAATGATTCTGTGCTCCAAGCAAATCTGAACTGGAATGACCCAACTTCACTCTGAAATGTAAATGCAATATTATTAACTGGATATATCACAATATTTGGGGTTCATGTATTTAGAGCTCAATGAAACACAGCTATATGTATACATTTTCTATTTAGGACCCTTACAATTTTGTAGTTATTTCATATTTATTCATGTTTTTTTTTATTTGTATTAGTTGTGTTATAGAAAATACTGTAATGTCAAACTTAACATGTTTATTATTTAAAACTCTGTATTTCTGAATGGTACAAGCATATGAGATTAAAAAAGTAAAAAAATTAAATTAAAATTAAAAGTGTATGAATTGCATCTAATCTAAAACTAATATTGACCACTTTGAAAGAACTACTTTTTTTTGACAAAGAAAGCAAAATAAATGTTCCTTACTATACAGTATTAGTTTTATGTGGTGTGAATGTATGGCTATATTTTCTTTTTGTTTATCATGGATTTTGCATTGGAAAATTGATGAGATATACATGCTTGGTGATTATTTAAAAATGATATAATGAAGTGAAAATATATAGTGTGAATATTTAGATGAATGTAATAAATTGTTGTTCCCTTTTGTCATAGAATAATATACAATTCAACCAAGAAGGAATTATTTCTGTTCATGTTTCTTTAATGTGTTAGTTAACTGTATGATATTTTCTCACTAAGATTCATAAATTGCCTTGTGTTAGAAGGTTGCAACATTTTGAAATACTATCTGAAAAGGTTTATGCATGCCAAGGTCCTCATATAACATAAAACTATATATATATATATTTAAATATATATATGAAAGATGGTGCTATATAATAATATATAATGGTGCTTATATGGACCCCGGCTATATGCATGCTAAGAAGAAATATGCTTTGAGAAAAAAAGTAATGTATGTTTTGCTGCACTTCTGAAGTATATGTCAGTTGTCAAAATCACAAGTGGTTAAGTATAACTGTAAATACTGTCATTCGCTGCCTCAACCACCTCCAACATTACTGCACCCTGATTGTCAGGTTAAAGGAGTTCATTTTTCAAGTTGAGCTATCTCATATGAAATATGAGAATTACAAAAGTGATGTTGTTGATATGATATCTATGAAATATCTCAGCAAGCAGTTATG
This sequence comes from Amblyopsis hoosieri, assembly GCA_027564755.1. Taxonomy (NCBI): domain Eukaryota; kingdom Metazoa; phylum Chordata; class Actinopteri; order Percopsiformes; family Amblyopsidae; genus Amblyopsis; species Amblyopsis hoosieri. The sequence goes on from JAODUE010081695.1 coordinate 3,849, forward strand.
GGCTCAAGGTGGCACCAACTAGCCTATACCCAAAGAAAATGGCAATGCAATTAAGTCAGTAGGCCTAAGCCTATCTTATTATTATGGACTATTTACAGTTATGCTGCCTGTGACAAAGGTTACACGATCTATAGACAATCTTAAATAAGTACTTTCAATTATTCCGTGTTTGTCTTTGAATAGTTTTGGCAAAAGTGTGTAGGCCGCCACCTTTAGTCTTAAAAAGGTTGACATTGTTGATTTAACTCTGTGGTGATTGTTGGAACAGATTGCGTGACATTTTAAAATGTGGATTTTGAATGGCTGTATTCACAATTTTCCTTATTTTGTTGTTTATTAAAAATTAACAGAACTTTCTTGAAAGACTACTTTCCTTTCGACTTACTGAGGAGTTAAAGTGAAACGACAGATCTGCTTTCAAGGAATGCTCACATAAAAACCATATCCTACATACATATAATGTACAGGTAGGCTAGATAATCTGAGATAGGAAACTCAGGAGAAACCCCAGAAACTCTCGCGACACAATAAGGTGGACGTGCCGTACATGACTTTGATCAACGTATTGATCAAAGTCATGCGTACGTTCTTGGTTCTTATCCATGATTCTTATCCATGATTGATGCCGCCTCACGTCATTGTCACACAGGCCAATTAGGAAGCAGCTTTAAAATAAATTGACCTATCAGAAACATTGGTATTGATGATGTTATCTTAAAAGAGAAATCACGTTAGGGGACTAGTGGTGAATTTGTGGTAAATTACGTTAATAAACCATGTTCACTTAAATCTACCTTTTTTGAATGAAATAGCTTGTTAAAGCATATACACCATGTAGGACTACAACACGCTAGCATCCATGCATGTCATGTACCGCATTCCTCTATGTTTGTACGGTAATACCGTCCATCCCACACATATCCCACGTGTATTCCGTATCATTCTGTGTGGTATTACATTGTAATTAACATTTAAGTAATAACATGTGCTACTCTAATTGTTACTAGAAAATACATGTTTTACATTAATCATATGCTGTGTGAAAATGAATAGGTTTTCAAAATTAAAGATTTTGCAAGTGGTTGGACATTTCTATCTCAAATAAGGATGATGTTATCAAATGTAACATTTGTATAGATATGTCTATGGTTAATTGTTAAAGAGATTTGTATTTACTTAGTTGGGAATTTAAAAGGGGAGGCGTTGACAAATTTGTCCCCTATCCGGTTCGCACACTTCTGCTGTCGAAGCGCGATGACGGAAGTTTCTATTTTACTGGGTTTGTCGTGCTACTCTACTATGTTCACTGAAACCAACATATTCAATTTGAATTGGTAATAATTTCTAAATATGTTTTACTGAATCGTATTTAGAGTATGTGGTAGCGAATATTAAACTAACTTCATCGTCGGTCGGTCGATTGTTGACGTTTATTTGCAGCTGACGGAACAAAATCAGGCCGATCGAGATAAGAGGACGACTTGGAGATTGGAAAGAAGGAACGACATCAGTGCAGGTTCAGGACTCCACATATTATATGCTCATGACAAAGGTATTAATATGTTTGGCATTAAATTAACAATGCTCATTGCCACGCACAACATTTGTTCTGACATGATTGGGAAGTCAGTACCGTAATGTACGGTAGGCTACGATACCGTTACTGGGAAGGCGAAGTAGGTCCCAAATATAACTTAGTACAGTACTGCAACTTTCATCTATTTGCAAGGATTGCAAATTGCAATAACATTAGCACATGTATTGCACAATAACTTCACGGTTGCTAAAGCGTTGTTGTTAGCGATGGTTCAGCTGTACCCAATGTCCAGTCTGTTTCGAAACGAAAGCCAAACGATTCGCCACACCGAACATGTCATTTAAAAAAAAAAAAAAAGGTTTACCAGTTCTGCAATAGGCTATAGTACATGGATAGGCCAACGTCTTTATGATTAAATACACTTAATTATCGAAAATCAAAAATAATCTGTACGATAGGCTACTATAGCCTGGGCAGTAGCCTATGTTCAGGGTAGACAGTCTTAAGCTATTATTTCTGTATATGTATTGTAATTACTTACCTTTTGCGTCAGACCTATTTGATGTTATAGACGACACAGCAAGATTACTTATTGATAATAGAAATGGGTTTTATGTTTTTTTTTTTTTTTATGGTTATCCTCAGCTCGTTTTGTTGACATTGCATATACTGTATCTCTGTCAGGTGATGCCATTAAGACACTAACCACAACTACATACAGCCATGGAGGAAGACTGCAAACCTCTGTTGGGCTCTGTGTTGCCAGGTGACAATCAGCTCAGAGGTTTCACAGACTCCATTGACTGCAAGGCCAAAAGGTTAGTATGGAATATGATATGTAGAGATATTTTGTGTTTTTGGGTAGTGTTTTAAAAAGTATTTAAAGTAAGAGAAAGTCCAATATTTGAAATGCGTTATCACTGTTTGTGCTTGCACGTGAGATACTGTCAGTCCCACGGTATCTACATTGTGAATGTGTGCTCATATAGTTGTTTTCTTAACTGGATCGTAATAGCAGAGGTGCCCCTTTCTCCTTGAGCTTCTGATGAAATGCAATTACCAGTATGTTGCTATTGTCTGGCGTTGTCCCTCAACCACCGTTCTAGCCATGTCACCCATTTCTTGGGAACTTTAATACAGTTAGGTATTTCACAATTGCCATCTAATTTGCTATATTAAACGGAAAGCACACCACATACACACACGCACACATACACTGTACCTTGGTAGCAGCCAAGTCACATGCCTATGCGGCGTCTTTATCTGAGTTAAGTTATGATAAATATTGAAAACAATGTCTGTCTTGATACATGTTTGGAATGTAGGCTACCGCTGTAGAAAGGGTATTCTTACTTTTGATTCACCTACGTCCTACGGTATCTGGTCTGGTGAAGAATGGATACATCAACGATGAAAATAATTTTTTACCGTACTAGCCAATAACTTAAAAAAAACAAATTAGAGATATTCCTTTCACTCACTTGGAACAGCAAGACAGTCTAGTAGTTGTCAGGATGTTTGACTTCCTGGCGGAAATGTCATGGGTTCAAACTCCTAAACATGCACGGCCAATACATTGGATTAACATGTCTGCTAAATGAGCTTCGTATGTTTATGTTTTCATGTAATAAGGCTAAAACATGCAAAGCATTCTCCCCCCTCAGGCCTTTCCACGTGGAGCCTAAGAACATAGTGGATGCCGCACAGGAGAAGGTGTCTGCAGAGGCTGCCATCCTTAACAGCAGGCTGCAGTACTACAGCCGTCTCGCTGCTTCCTCCAGCAGACTACTGGTACTGGGCGTTCGATGTGGACTAAAAAGCCTGCGTTAAATAAATGGGGTCTTGCAGTGGCGGTGCCGTGACTTGCGCTCTGCTTGCTTATCTCCTCTAGAGTCCTCCAGACCATGTGGTCCCCAGGCCAGAGGAGCTCTACTTTTACAGTCCTCTCGGGACTGCCTTTAAGGTGACAGAGGGTGACAGCTCTGCCAAAAACCCAAGCATAGTCACTATGTAAGCAGCACAATTGCACATAAAAGGAATGTATAGTGTCCAAAGTCTATAATCGTCCCAATTTCCTATATGATGTAATTTTACATGTTTACAATAATTCTCCCTGGATTTAATTTATGAAGGTGGGGTTGCTATAAGAACTACTTCATTTTCAATGTCGATATTTTATATGATATTATATGTTAATGTTAATATGAAAATTACATTTGCTATTTGGAAACACATTAAATGTCACAATTGACATTAAATGATAAAGGCCATAAAACGGACCTAATCACCATACTCTGATTTACCTTTCTTTCCCTTTTCCACACAGATTTGCCATATGGAACACAATGATGGGCACGTCTATACTCAGTATACCATGGGGTATAAAGCAGGTTCTTTTCATTATATTATTACAAAACTTACCAAACTGGGTTATTCGTACCATCGCAAGATGTATTTTTACTCGTTATTTGTATTCCTAACCGTGTAACTGTTTGTCCCCTTAGGCCGGCTTCACTTTAGGGATTCTCATAATTTTTTCTATGGGCCTGCTGCTGCTCTACTGCTGCTACAGGGTGCTCAAATCACCCAAGTCGATACGTAAGTGCCTTACGTTGATGGGGTCAGGGATATGACTCGGCAGAAAATAGAACTGAGGGGTCGCACCTCATTATATTCTTCTTTTTATTTTAACGAAAAGCTGGAAATCTACCACACATACAAGTGTTTCATTTGGCGGTTGTCAAATGTAAAACCACTACTAAGTAGCCCTTGTGATTCCCACCTACTTCAACGTAACTAAAGGAAGTTTCTTTTTCCTCTCTTTGCTGTATGCCTCCCCTGTAGCCAACATGGACACATCAGACTGGGAGTTCCCTGATGTGTGCAAGTACTACTTTGGCAGGTGTGGACAGTGGTCCAGTCTGCTCTTCTCTCTGGTGTCTCTGATTGGAGCCATGGTGGTCTATTGGGTGCTCATGTCCAACTTCCTCTTCAACACCGGAAAGTTCATCTACAGTAAGTTTTGCTGTACATCCCAATGAAGAAGTGGTAGAGTTGCTGAATGCCAATGGTATTTCGTTGGCGTTACCAGTATATCAATTAAATAAATCATCTAGATTTGCTATTTTAATTTCATTCAGATTTTCTAATTTCCACAGATTACTCTCACAATATCAGCACGTCAGATTCAGAGTTTGGAACAAATGGCTCAGATAAAGGTGAGAATGCAACAATTTAGTTTGTGTCCGAGCTGTAATGTGTGTCCGAGTTGTAAAAAACGAAGTGATAGATACTATCAACATGACATACGATAGTCTCTTCAAAATAAACTTCTAAATCAACAACATTTCTGCCATAAAATGCTTACTAAAATATGTGTCATTAATATCTATATATGTGTGAGTGAGTGTGAAAGACAAACAGATGTGACAGTTGCTGATAAGAGTTTTTCCAAGGTTATTTTTCATAGCACTCTTCCATGCAGTACAAGCAATATTTCTAAACTATTCAACTACTGTAAAGCTTAACTGTCTGTTCTGAGACTGAGCACGTTAGAGTACTAAATACATACAGCTAGCCTGTTCCACATTAGTATACTGTAACAAGCAGCACATTAACACAACTAGCTACTAACCATTTACAAATGTGAGTGGACAGTTGTGTAACCTTCTCAGTATATGTGTGCATCAGAGCCATGTAGAGAGAGATTTGCGTCATCTCCGTTCACCCCAATGGAGCGTTTTTTCACAGCAACAGAGCCTCACAATAGTTCCCGGCAGTTAGCCTAAATACTAAAAGTACCCTATAAATTCTATTTTAAATGTAAATCAGTGCATTTATTGACTACTAATTGACTACTAATGACCAAAAAAACAATATTTATTTATTCTTTCTCAACTTGCACTTCCTGGAACTATTTTACCATAGGTTTTGCCTCTCCATGAACTATGTGAGCGTTGAAAATGTCAAACTTCCGTTGGCGTAACACTATTCTTTTCATGGCTCTGGTGCGCATTATATTTTTAAATGTGTTTAAACAACGATAACAAAAAAAAAAAACATTTTGTGAGCTGGAAATGCAGCCCTCAGTCCTCAGTTGTAACTCAGTCAGGACTCTCATTTGGCTTTTATTTTTAGATTTTATTTAAATTGTGCATGTGACATTTGCTGCACTTCTGCTGTACCAAGGAATGCATATTCTTTTTGTGTGACAATACTGAATTAAATGGGTAACCACAAGAACAGGCTAATTCACTTCATAGCTTAATTAATATGTTGTGTAAGCATATTCTGTTGAATCAGTAGACAGACTTCCTCATTCAAAGTTTGCATGGTTAAGATTTTTTTTCCTGGGTAGGAATTCAGCAACTTTACTACTCATCCTGCATTTAGGACATAAATCATTTTATGGACAATTAAAAGTTCCTTCCCCAACTTCTGGTTCCAAGAGGAAATTAGTCAACACACTTCATAGGGACTATAAAGTTCTTAAAACATAATAACCCATACAGTAACTACTTGTTTTACTTGTTTGGTCATATTTTATCATCATCATTATTATAATAATAAACAAGCAAGGCATTTCTGCATGAAAAATCTACTTAATCAAATGTGCTATTAATTCATTTTTCCCCTTTTTTCATTCAAGTGATCTGTCCATTCCCAAATACTGACCCACAAAGCAACCACAGCTTTACCACCGTATACTTGGGTGGTGGTAGCAGCGGTAACTCTACAGACGTAAGCTTCTTTGACCTGTGGTGGAGCAAAACCAACACCATCCCCTTCTACCTCATCATTCTGTTGCTGCCCCTTCTCAACTTCCGCTCGGCTTCCATCTTTGCACGCTTCACCTTCATTGGTAAGACAGTGGCAGGCTAATGTTGCCAGGTTAAATTCTGAGTATGTACTTCACCTTCATTGGTAAGACAGTGGCAGGCTAATGTATGAGGTTAAAGTATCAGCATGTACTTCACCTTCACTGCTAAGACAGTGGAAACATATGTTTTTGGTACAAATCATTTGAATTTGAATGCTAGCTGTTTGTTTTAATATTTTATTCTCCTCTTTTTCAGGTACCGTTTCAGTGATCTACCTGATCTTTCTTGTAACTCTTAAGGTCATTCGCCTGGGTTTCCATCTGGAATTTTACTGGTTTAACTCGAGTTCCAAATTCTTTGTACCAGGTACAGATTTATTTAAAATGGTGTCCAATACAATTATACACATATATGGGTTGAGAGGGTATTTGTAACATTTTCATGAAGGGTAACAAAAACAAATAATGTATTCTCAGAGGTGTTCAATTTAATGTGCATACATTGTGCATCAAAATGTGGTTTGAAGTTAATTATTTGAATGAATTAATTTGCAGTAGAGTAGACAATAGCTTTGTGCCTTCATAAATGACAGGGGTAAACTGTGTTCAGTGCAGTAGCGCGCATTTGTGAGTGTCGCCTAACCCGCTATATTTCCTCTTTCTAGAGTTCAGGGTGTTCTTTCCTCAGCTGACAGGTGTGCTCACATTGGCCTTCTTCATCCACAACTGCATCATCACACTGATGAAGAACAACAGGCACCAGGAGAACAACGTGAGTGCCATGTGTCTATACGTATACAGTACAGTATTGGTATACATTTCTATATGTCTGGAGTATATACATTTAAGAACAGAACATCAGTAGCGACTATATTACCATACATTCTCGGTATTTGACTTTCACATCCAGTACGGTCAGGCTGTTTTGTTTTTACCTTAAAATGTATTGATGTGTTTTGTTTTTTTGCTTGCAGGTACGGGATCTGTCTGTGGCTTATCTGCTTGTTGGGCTGACCTATATGTATGTGGGAGTGCTGATCTTTGCCGCCTTTCCAACACCCCCGCTGTGGAAAGATTGTATTGAACCAGTAAGTCGCTCTTTTTTTTTTCCCCAGACTCCTCGCATCAAAAATAAGAATAGACACCAAACAAGTTCTTGTCTGTATAATTGTATAAAAGTCCCACATTTTATACTTTCTGTCTTGTCTTTTTCTGTGTAGAATTTCTTAGACAACTTCTCCAGTAGTGATGTGTGGGTGTTTGTGGCTCGGGCCTGCCTGTTGTTCCAAATGACCACGGTTTATCCTCTGCTTGGCTATATAGTGCGAGTCCAATTAATGGGCCAGTTATTTGGCAAACACTACCCCAGGTAATTCCAGGAAAAGGGGATAAAGCGTTTTGAGAATGACACATTGCAGTTAGTTTATTGTGATTTAACTTGTTTTTAACACTATTCCTTTCCTAGTTTTTTTCACGTGATCGTGCTGAACATCCTAATTGTTGGAGCAGGCGTCCTCATGGCCAGGTTTTATCCCAACATCGGATCCATTATACGGTACATGACATCATGTCCTATATTGCAAAGAACCCAACAAGTTAATGTAATGGGCTGCTTTGTGTGTGTGACAAATAGCTAGCAAGTTGGGAGGTAGGTATTTTAATAGCTGCACACAACATTGTCTCCAAGCAGTATGTGTTTCATCTGGAGTTCATTCTATTTGGATATGGCAGGTATACCCATACTTTCAAGGTGTTTGAAACATGAAATAAACTCCTGAACAGTCTCTGGAATATTCTGACATAAAATGGAATAGTCAAGTCCAAATGTATACTAGTGTAACGATTATAGTGGAATTTTCACTAAGCTGCTCCCTTTCTCCCACTGCAGGTATTCTGGTGCAACATGCGGCTTAGCGCTAGTCTTTGTACTACCCTCCCTGGTCCACATGGTCGCTCTCAAACGACAGGGGGTGCTCCGCTGGCCCTCAGCACTGTTTCACAGTGTCCTCATCGTGTTTGGCGTAGCCAACCTGGTTGCACAGTTCTTTATGTAGACGTGGCTCTAATGATGCATTCCACAAACCTTGACATTCAAATTAAGTATGCAACAATGGTTGGACAGTTTACAGTTTAGCAGGGAAACAAAAAAGGGAATTAAATTGTACCTGAGAACACACCCTTTTTTATTTTTTGTATACTGAAATTGAGGTGTTTTCATAATGGCACACTAGGCAAGGAATGACATTCACATTGGAAATGGAGAATTCCATCTGTGATATTTTCTGTAAACTTTATGATTCCTGGTATGTGAGTTGGGAATATTACCTCATTTTCTCTTGCATGAGGCTGAAAACATTGGTTTGAGGTGGTGATGCAAAGGTACAGTAGATAATTGCACCAGTAAGGTATTTAAAGTTGATTTTGTACACCAATGTTTCTCTCAAACCATCAGTTTAAACCTCAGTTTTAAGTAACTTGCATTAATTATGTCATGAATTTTTGCTGCTGTTTAGATTCTGATTCACGTCATTTTCCCATAATGACTGTGCAAACATATCCATGATGGGGGTATAAAATCTTTTCACTTCCATTGACCGTATTGTGTGAAGGTGCTACATTGTCACTTTCGTCAGTTAACAAACAATTCAAACATGCCTAAATGTTGCTGGGATGTATTACTAACAAGTTAAATGAGACTGGACCTGACAAATTTGCCTACATGTGGTGACTGGTTGATATACAGTATAGGATGTTTCAACTTTGTGAAATAGCTAATTTTGTAGCTAGGTAAAGCCTTTTAACATCAGGTGGCACTGATAATTTTCAATGTAATATCTCTAGCTGTTGGTCTACATAATTGTCTCCTTAGAGGCACATTTTTGGTTTGATAGCTTATTAAAAACACTTTCTTGGTTGCTTTTACATGTTGGCAATGGCAGTGCATCCCGTCTTTTAGGAATGTTTCAGTCTGATGAAAGTTATGAGTGTGTGTGTGCCAGTATTTCTCAGCAGCAGTAAATTACAGAAGAATATCTTCAGTTTTGGTCCAAAGCTTAAGGTCTTGGGTATAAATTAATATTGTTTATGTCAGTGTAATTTGTTTAAGCCATACAATACACTCGGAGAAAGTGTGGGGTATGTTGTCACATGGAGTGGGGTTGGTTTGTCACTATTACTATGAGATGTGCAACAATAAGATTTACTTTTTACTTTAGAGATAAAGCATTTCAAATGTTCTCAACACAATTTGTAATGTATTAATTTATATAATTCCTGCACTATGTTTTTATACCCCATTGCTAATCGGCTTTTAATAAAGCCATTAGTCAAGAAAACCTTATGAAACATGAACTATAAAATGTAACAAAACGTTTGGAACATATTTTTATGTATAGGTTTGTGAATATTGTATTTGTGAATAAGTAGTAGGGTAATACAAGCTTAGTCGAATTTGACATATTCTAAAACCTGACTGAATGTTTTCAGCAGCTTTCTGGTTGCCTTTATTTTATCATAAGATTTGGCCAGGACACCAGATTTTTACAAACCATAAAATTGGTAAATCCCTACTCTTAGGATACATGCCATGGGATTTTTAGTCACCACTAAAATTTACCCGTTTAACATCTCATCCAAATACGATCTTTAGACCAGAGGGAGGAGTGCTCCCTACTAGGTCATCTTGCTCAAGCATGCTTACAGGTAGGCCAACGCCGGGACTCAAACCCAGACCCAGGCAACCCCCAGACCTCTAGACTGTCTAATATTGCCCGTGCATTGCCATCTGTCTCACTGCATTAAGCATTACATCAGGTTTCTCCCCTCTTGGTCTTTCTTTTAAAGTTACTCACCATTTTGTTTGCGAATACAAATTTGGCAAGATTCCATTGATATACCAAATGGTTGGCTGTCACAGTGTGACAACCAACCCCATCTTAACTCTTTAGGATAAATGTTTAGCTAACAACCACATTATTTGACCTAGCATAGAAAATATACTGAAATTACAGCTATTCTGTTCCATTTTTAAACAAAAGTAAATATTTACTCTTACCCATCAAAATGTGAAATTATTCCCTTACGCCAAGATAGTTAGCTCTCTATACATACAATATAAATGGCCTCCCTATTGCATACGAAGAGGTCACACATTTGATAAGAAAAATGTTAGGCTACATAGCGCCCCCTAGTTTGGCTGTAATAAGCTCTGACAACCCGTGCGACAACCAACCTCCATCTTCCCTAAATGTTAAGTGTGTGTGATGAAATGTTACTTTCTCTCAAATGTTTCTCCGCCAGGGCTGCGCTTTGTCACCAATCCTGTTTGTGCTATTCATGGACAGGATATGGAGGCGTAGTCGTGGTAGAGAGGGGTTGCAGTTCGGTAGCCTAAGGATCTCATCGCTGCTTTTTGCAGATGATGTGGTCCTGATGGCATCATCGGTCCGTGACCTCC
>JAODUE010081706.1:0-14658 GCA_027564755.1 Amblyopsis hoosieri
TGAGAACTGATTACATATACAATAAAATGCCTGACATGCACAAACTGACACATACTTATATATATATATATATATATATATATATATATATATATATATACCTTTATATATAATAAACGTAGACTACTCAAACACATTCATCAATAAAAAAATCCTCTCTATTTGAAAACAACTTGCAAATGCTATAGCAGGTTACAGACATGTTTGTTTCCAAGTGAAATTTGGGCTTGTAAAGCCATTTGAGACTGTAACATGATTAAGGGCTATATAAAGAAATATGACTTGACTTTATTTTACTTGATAATATGGGTAAAATAGAACATTACAAATATTCAGTACATGTTTAGTTCAGTGTCTTTACACATCTATTAATATATTTGAAATTATTTGTCCTAATTTGGTCTTATTTTTCTCTGTTTGTGTATTATCCCCCATGATATTGTGTTAATTTAATTTCTTTGACCAAATGAATTGTGTTTTCACACCTCCCCCTACTGCAGAAGGAGGGAACTATTCTGGGATCTGCGGAGACACTCCTGGATTAAAGCAACCTCCACAGCCGCTTAATATTATCGAGAGGGGAAAACAATGTACTTCCCAATAACGTAACGACAATATATGTCAACATCCTCCGTTTTATTTTCAGAATTTAACAGTATAGAAACCTTTGAAGAAATCCCTTGTCAAAACAAATGTAATACAATATATATTCTGGTCTCAGTATACTTGGCATGTACCAGAGCCAGTGTTTCTTACTATTGTCTGTGTCTATTCTAGCCTGCTTTACACAGAGATACGACAGCAAGGACATTTACCGCAGCCTGTGACAAGCGGAGGGCATTAGCAAAATGCTATACATGTGGACAATATGCAGTTAAAAGGCGTCACAGTGTCTCCTCGGATCATAACAGGGACACAAGTGTGATAAATGTAACTACTCTAGCGCAAGAAAGAGGGCGTTGACAGTTAACCTTTCATTCTTTAACGAACGGCGATGCTCAGGGGCTCTGCCTTGGACGTGACGTTTGTTGGCGCATCTGTCGTCTGACTATATCCTGTGGGCTCCAACTTCGAGTTTACTTGCAGTTTTTACACACACACACACACGCACACGCACACACACACACACACAAAATACAAAATACAAAGTAAATTATGGGACACTGTGAATACGATGTCAGGTAGTCTAATGTCTGAGAAAATAGACTACATTATTATTATTTAAATAAACTAATATCTCAGGCAATGGTCTTGGGTTTAAGTCGAACATGTCACTTATTTGGTCAAGCTCCCCCAGTAATGTCCTACCAATCCAGTATCTATCCATTATAACCCGCGTGTGTGTGTGTGTGTGTGCGTGCGTGCGTGCGTGCATGCGGGTGTGTATGTGTGTGTGTGCGGGTGTGTGTGTGTGTATAACGGCTGCGTGGCTCCGTAGATGCCCTCAGAGTATAGCGCGCATAGCGTTCCTGCGTGTTGATAAATCCTAAATCCACAGGGATCAAGAAAATACCCCGAGCACGAAACTCAAGCTCGAGTTGAAATTTTCCACAGCCTCCTCGCGGAAGGAATTAACAGCCAGAATTAAACACGCATTGATAAGTTAATCAACTGATAGACTAGCCCTTGCGATTTTCTTTCTAAATTGCCAACACAGACATCATGTAAAACGCATGTATGATTCGGCATGCTAACCACAAAACATAAATGATATGTAATAGAAGTTGATACGGCTAAACTGATATACAAAATGGCATTTACCTTTTATAAATTAACTGTGTATTTGTCGCATGTCCGTTTGGTTTATTTCTCAGCGTCTTCAGCAGGATTTTACCAGTTCCAAAAGATTGATTATGTCCAAAAACAATGTATGAATAAACGTAGAGACTGGGGTGCTGCTGAAATATGACGATGAATCTCGAGAGTTCAGATAAATGCTTGTTTTAGTTCCAGTGCGTAAATTGATCGGAAATCTAGAATCCAAATACAACGTCCTTTGATAATTCAGAAGAAACGCCGCATCTCCAAAAAACTGTTTGGAATATTCCAAATACGATTAAAGATCTGAACAAAAGTAAAAAGTTATTCTCCTAATCCCTCGGCTCCGGTGGTTTAAAAAAACGTTAAAAGCAGGGCTACTGTGATCCCAGCAGCGCGCGTTCAGAAGCGCGTCCCCAAAAACTCCGGAGCGTTCTGCGCGGTGTGTCAGCGCCAGTCTGTGCGCAACGACTGGATTCCTTCTCTGAAACCCCGAGCTTTGTCACCGAACACCCCCCCCCCCCTCCCTCCACACACACACACACACACACACACACAGAGAGAAACATCACCAACACCACCAACCTTCACTCCACAGAGCGAGGCGCGGGTCACTCTTCCACGTCAACGAAACCGAATAGAGCGCTGTTGCGCGCAGCAGGGATAAAAAAGCAACAACAACAAAACAGAATGGATCCTAAATCAGAAACAACGCAGATTTTGGTGAAAATATACTGTGCATTGTGTGTGTATGCTTGTCATTGTGATTTGAGTAAACGTGGACCCAATCCCAAGGCTTAACATAACGCATGTGTTGCCTGATATACGTGTAGTGTAAATTAGTAGTAGATGGTAAGTGATATAGTAAATAACAGTTTCTCTTACATCACGTAGGGCCGATTAGCTTCAAGGTGGAAATGGGAAAAGTCCCTTTGCTGCGATTTGCTTTCTAGTGGGAGTGTCTAGTGGCGCGTACAGTACTACCGCCATGCGGAGCTCAAGCCTTTTAAGCTGCTCTGTGAAGCGAAAAACAGCCCCGCCACACGGACGGAAGCTATTTCCTTAAGTCCTTTTCTAAATCTGCATACTGCGGGCAATAAACAGCACACTGTGCGTGCGTGCGTGTGTGTAACAGGTGAATTATTCCTCTGTGTGTCTTCTGAACCCCCGAGGTGGAGTTCTGCTTGCTTGTCTGCCTCTCTGTCTCTCTCTCTCTCTGTCTGTCTCTCTGTCTCTATGCCTGTCTGTCTGCCGGTCTGTCTCCGTATGTCTGCCTGTCTGTCTCTCTGTCTCTATGCCTGTCTGTCTGCCGGTCTCTCTTTATGTCTGTCTGTCTGTCTGTCTGTCTGTCTGTCTCTGTCTGTCTGTCTCCATATATCTGACTGTCTGACTCTTTGTCTGTCTGTCTTTCTGTCTGCCTGTCTGTCTGCCTGTCTGACTCTCTGTCTGTCTCTCGGTCTGCCTGCCTGTCTGCCTGTCTGTCTGTCTGTCTGCGTTTCTTTTCTCTAATCTATTTTATTTCCTCTTCCAGCTACAGAAAATGTACTCAGGGCATGTACACATCACTGCACACAAAGCTGAACTGGCAGTGTGTGTGATTCTGCATACAATGGCACACACACACACACACACACACACACACACACACACACACACACACACAGCAAAACATAGACATGCTGTAAGGACACACATCCACAAGACAGGAGAACATAAAGAAGCTGGAAGATCTTCTGATGTGAAACCATGGACATTTGGTAAGAAGTAGTAATATTATGATTAATCATCCAGGGGGCATCATGAGGTCATGAGGGTTGGACGCTTGGGAATCAACCTGAATAACAAGCTCTCTCATCAGAACAAAAAGATGACTTGTTTTGGACCCCAGGAAGAATAGTTGCTACCTTACTAGCTACTAATGGGTACCTAAATATACAAATAGACTACCCCTTTCCCCTCTCCTGATTGGAGCACTTCTCTGATGCCTCTCAAGTTTTACATTGTGAGTTTGTGACACTGCAGAGTTCAACATGGGCCAAAATAATGCATTACATACGATAACGGTTAACATGTTTATTTGAGCACATAATTAATTAGTTTATGTTTATATCCTGAAAAACAACTTGACCAATATGACCTCGACTAAACCAAGCATTGGGTGGATTTACAGTATGTGAACGTGCCTCTATAACATGCTGCCCACATATGAAAGAAGCATACCTTATTGCGATGAAACACTTCCGTCAGTCAATAAGGGTCAGAGCAAAACAAAATAGCAGTTGGATTTATTATATAAACATATGAAAACAGCCCTGTCTCATCAAGTCTCTCAACAGGAAGAAATTAACGACTGGTCTGTTCCCAGAAGCCATTAACGAAGAACACGAGTGAATCTTGCTTTTCACAATCATGTAAATTAGTACAAAATCGGGATGCAGATATATCTCATTCTGTTAGTTTCTACAGAGCAGATGAAGCCGTAATGTGACTTTTAATTGCAAGCATGCCTCATGTTATGACTTAGTGTTTTATCACTTCATTATATGGGAGCATTGTTAAGATATATTTGTTTTTCATAGACAGATTTACGGTGTGGCTTACAGAGAACAGATCCTACAAATAAAGTGTTGATGTTGTTATTGTTGTAGCATTATTATTATTATTATTATTACTATTAGCTAGAGTTAGACTATTTGGGTGTTGCTCTACATGTATTAGCTACATTTAATTAAAAAACACCATGAATAAAATCTTAAAACAGTGTTTTTTATGAGAAAGCATCTTTGTTAAAAACAGAAACTCATATAACGTACAATATTAATTTACATTACCGGTATATATACTCTCTGTAGACTTACTGTATGTCTAAATGCACCCCTACTCATTACAACCAATAAAGTCTTCTTCCACATAAACCAGCCCTTCTCTGATTCTATACTGACACCTTGAGGTGTGGATGGCATGCCAGCGCTAATCATTCAGATCTGTAAACATGGTGCTTGCCTTCCCTATGGATGAAATAGCTCATTATGTGCTTACTGTCCTGGAACAATCTAAACTCCATATCACACAAGTGTACTGTACATTTAAGATAATATATACTGTACATCTTTTTATGTGTATAAATATTATTTTGGTCCATTATATTGCTAATTGGAACTTTTTACAAGACCCGACATTCCTAAATCCAACTCCAGCTTTATTATTACTCTTTTGAATTGAATTGAACCTTTTTGGCAGCAGGTTAACTCAGCTCTTGATATGCTGTACATTGTACTGTATAAAGCCAGATTGATCTTGTATATTTACTGTGCTGTTCTGTACTATACTGTAATGACACCAAGTGGAATTACAGTACATATGCAACATCCACAATCCAAACATCTAATAACGAATACAATAATAAAATAAATTGGTATGTTATCTCATGTCGGGTGTTGTGAGGATTTTGTGACGTGGCACAAAAATGCAAAATGCCTAGAGATGCCTACAGATGATACAATGCCTAGAGATGAAACAATATAGCATTGGTTTTATTGGAATTTATTAAGAGCAAAGGCTTTTCTCAATGGAAAATATGTGTCTTCTCCTGACTTTTCTACTGCAAGAGTGAATAACAGACTGGTGGTTCATATTTTTGTCACATGCAAAGTATTCTTTTGAAAGAGTCTGCCCTCTTGAAACAGTTTAAATGGACGGCTCCCCAGATGGATGTGTCTTATTAAAATGTTAAGTCACAGATATCTGGTGTGTCAGGTTAGGGAACTGGAGCACCAAAGTCTGGGACAACATGGTTTTGGTCTCAATGGCTAGTTTCCCCATTCATGACAAATGAATGGGGAAACTAGCTATTGAGATCAAAACCATTTTTGTACTAGTTCTGTAAACATGTCTATTTCTGCTGTAAAGTTGGACATTTTACCATGGGCATCATGGGATTGGGGACTGACTCGCTTGTGGAGACAGTCTCATTTGGCCATTCGAGGAACTGCAGATTATGGTAGATTTTGGTATTAGAGGTTATTTGGTATTAGAGACAGACAAGAAGCTATGTCCTGTGTCCTCAGTCCTAGTGGGGGCATCAAAATAGAGTGCCAAAGGCAACACACTACAAGTTAATAATTCCATCAATGCGATAGCATCAAGCCAGATTAAACTAGATGATATTTACTATCAATTTATTTCAATTTTATTATTCTGTGCTACAGGGAGAACTGTGGGAAATAAAGAAAAAGAAAACAATGGAATGGAATGATTTACAAGAAACTATGGGACAGCTTCCTAAGGGAAGGTCTCTGAAGCTGTGGAAATGACATACATGTGCAATACAGTACAATACAACAATAACATATTTGCTCAAACCAAGTACAGATGCAAAGATGAGGGACTTGTCTTGGACTGGTCTATAGAGGCACTCCAACAAAGTATACAATAAAACATTTTATTAAGATTATTTTATCATTTTATTTTTATTATTATCCCTAAAAATAATTCTTATACATTAGATTATAGATTATATATATCGTAGTAGACCATGGATATGTAACCCACATAGTCTACAATTAAACACTGTAAATGCATATCACAGTCCAGAAAATCTATGAAAGTACGTCATTATTATTAACATAATTATTTCACCAAGGGCAATGTGTGTGCAATTGGCTCCTCATGCGTATTGCGCTGGACACTCTCACACCTTGACGTGAGCAGTGAGCAGTAAGCCAGTCCTGTAATTCTTCAGCGGCTGCTGACTTTATTGCTCAATTTAAGATGAATCCAGTGACTCTGCAAATAAAGCAGGCATTAGCAGAGATGTGAACAGGCTCATCTTCCTATCTGGAGAGCAGGCCAGGACGTCCAGAGGTCAGAATTAACTGGATATCTGCTGACTCTGTCACTTAGATGAGTGTCTTCCCTGCCTGATTCCCAGTGGTGGGGGGGGGGGGGGGCGGGGAGAGAGAGAGAGAGAGAGAGAGAGAGAGAGGGAGGGAAGGATAGAGGGAGAGAGGGGGAGAGATAGAGGGAGAGAGAGGGAGGTAGAGAGGTAGAGAGAGATAGAGGGAGAGAGAGGGAGAGTGTGTGTGAGAGAGAGAGATATGTGTCTGAAGCTGAGTATTTCAGAAGACGTAACCTCTCACCCTGAAGGTCAGCGAGTGACATCTTGACGTGCGTCTGTCAGAAGCGGAGGACGATCTCATATACAGATAACATGACTGCCATGACTGACATGACGCTTCAACATCCCCGTGCATGCAAACTAACAGAAACATTTTTGAGCGTCAAGCCATGAATCAAAAACGCATAGTTTTTATTTCCTCGGCCAATTCGTCTTTACATTTTGAACGTTGTGTTCCCGCACGCGCCACTGAATGCTGCCGCAAGTTGGCGTTGGCCTTAAAGGAAGGGTTAGACATTCTCGAGGGCGCTTGCTATTTCGAGCTAAACTCAAAACAATATCCTTCCGCGGGGCCGCCCCACACATCAAAACGCAATCTGAAGCAAAGCGGTTTTTGCCTTTTTTGTTTATGTTGTTATTTATGGAGCCAGCGCTGTGTAGTATTGGATTGTTTCTTCAACACGCACAGAGAACGGTAAGCTAGCGAAATGTGAGTAGATAATATTATTACATACAAAACGTGTATTAGCTTACAAATAGCTTGCAATAGCTGACTATAGCTTTTAGTCCAGGGCCCGTGTGTGTTCATTGAGAATTACCTCCTTAGACCATTTAGTGTGTTTTATGCAAACTTTGAACACGTTAGCGAACATTTTCCTTTGTTTGCCAATTTGAATGCACCCCTGGTCTATGTTCACTATGTAGGGTTCACTAAATGTTCACTAAATAGTGTCTGCGTTTGACACGGCTTCAATAAGAAGACCCACTAAGGAGAAAAGCAGAGGAGTTGCTTTCCAACGCAGAGCACCGCTGTTACAGAGCGCTCATCAATGGGTCGCTAGTTCAGGAGTCAGAACAGGATCAAGGTCAAAGGTTCAGGGGTTCAGGGGTCATAACGGGGTTCAATGTCAGAAGTTCAGGGGTCATAACGGGGTCAAGGTCAGAGGTTCAGGGATTCATGGGTCAGAAGAAGTTAAAATACAGTTTATTTGTTCATTGTGGTCAAGGTCAGAGTTTACATGTTCAGGTGTCTGAGCAGGGTCAAGTTCAAGGGTTCAGGGGTCAGAACAGGGTCAAGCTCAGAGGTTCAGAGGTTCAAAGGTCAAAATGGCGTCAGGTTCAGGGGTTCAAAGGTCAGAATGGGGTCAAGTGTCGGGAGCAAGTTCTTGGATGCTCTTCAGACGTGCACATACAGTATATGCACCGCAGTGCAAAGTGTCAGTGTGCATACAAAGTGTGGAGAAAAGTGTGTGTGTGTGTGTGTGTGTGTGTGTGAAGCAAAGCGAGGTGAAACAGCCTTGAGAGGTCTGGACACAGCCTGCATTATCCAATCAGGTCTATCGGATCTACAAACCCCGAGCCTCTGTTTTAACAGAGAATGACACAGATCATAGTTGTCTGTGAAGGAAGTTTTAAATAGGACCAGCATGTGATTAAATGAAATGAGACTAAAAAGCAGTTCAAATTGGATTGGTTATAGCCCAGGAAGGCCTGTAATGTACTTCTGACAGATACTGTGTGTGTGTGTGTGTGTGCGTGTGTGTGTGTGTGTGCGTGTGTGCGTGTGCATGTGTGTGCGTGCACGCTTGTGCGTGTGCAGATGTTTTGCACAAAGTTGCTTACGTGACGTAGTGCTAATGAAGAGGCTGAGACTAGGGTCTATGTATCAGACATTTTGCACAGAGTTGCTTACGTGACGTATAGCGTTAATGGAAAGAAGAGGCTTAGGCTAGCCTAACCCCTACCTACAGTATGACTTCCTTGTTGTATTTCTACGTTGTATTACTAAATATTTAAGTGCTTTTGCAGTATAGTCTGCTAAAAGAGGAATCTGTGGATATTGTATGTTTTCAGCTTCCTTCAATAACAATGTTGTTTTTAAACTACAGTATGTTGAACAGCCATGATAGTTTAGAAAACAGTTTGGAGATCTCAATGCACTTCAATAAGCTTATAGAAAAGAAACACACACACACACACACAGTTCATTGTCTACAGTACGGTATATCTTCTCTGATCTATGAGTTAAAGCTAAAGGCCGGGTCTGTCATTCTCGAGAACGCTTTCTAACTTCAAACTCAAATCAAGACAACCCTCCCCCCTCCCCTCCCCCTTCAATGCCATTGGGTGCTCCATCAGAGGCTCCGCCCCCCCCACATTGGAAATGCATTGCAAACGGTTGTTGTGATGCGTTGTTCGCCACTTACTTTGTGTTCCTATTTACGTCTGTGTAGAAGTATTGTTACTATTATTTCAGCACGCACAGAGAGCTGTAACATAGTAGAATGCAGGGAGATATTTGATGAATTTGACACAACTTTTATTAGCCTACAATTAGCTTACAATCACAGACAATAACGTTAACCATGTCTCATTAGGCCTGCAAGCCTTTTGTAAATCATTACTGTCATAAGGGGAGATGTTGTCGAATGGGTTAAAAACATTATAAAGTGAAATGAAAGTTATATTAATAGAGCTAGTGACTCACATCTCAAATGGTCTGTAATTAATATGGCCTTGTTGCTATGACAAGACATGGGTACTACAAGGTCATAGCACACATTAAAATGACCCTTAAACCTGATATGTTATTTTATGATTCTGAAAATGAAAATAAGCCATAGCAGTTTGACTGATGTGAGCAATATCGATCCATGACTGCACATTTTCTCCTCCAGAATCTTTTTTTTAATGCGTTCATGTAATTGCTGCTGTCATCAGATTTCTATGCCAAGTGCAGCATCTATGAAATCAGCAATTTATTACACTGTGATCAGTTCAATGGTAAATTAGTTATCAGTCCTCAGAACCTTTGTGGATTCATACGGTTTGATCATGGTGGAGAAACACAAATGTACTATATAAAGGTGTTATGAGAGAGACCTAATTTTCTGCTGTAATCGATAGTGTCAAGTCTGTGCCAGGCGTGGAACAACTTGGGTCTATTTATCACTGTTCATGATTCTGAAAGCCCAAACACATGTTGGCGTTTTGGAAAAAAAAACAAAAAAAAAACCCTCTTCATAAAGCCCGGGCATGACAGGAAATCAATTCCCGTCGCATGCAATTACTAGCATGCTGATTCGTTGTTTTTCATCAGGACCACGAAGCGCTGAGGTTGCTCCTGTATCGCAGCCTCAGAGCGCTCAATAGTGCCCCCTAGAGCCCTAAGACCCACCTGCCTGACCCCAGGGCAAACGCACACACAGAAGGCTAACCAAATCCAGCTAAAACCTGATTATATAGGCTTATCATCTGGTTCTCAAAATGGGGGATAGAGTCATAATATGCTTTTGGCAGAGCTAGTTTATCCTTTGAATTCATCTTTCTTTAATTACTTCTTTAATACAGTTGCATTGTGGTCAATAATATGCGCCTGTATGTCTATATGATTGTTATGATGTCATTATGTGGGACAATCTTAGTCATTGAATGCAGGATAGTCTAGTAGCCTGGCAGATGGAGTCCTAGAAAGAAGACCATGCGCTCCTGGGGCAGGATGGTTTAGTGTTCTGGGTGTTGGGCTCCCAGCTGGAAGGTTGTGGGTTCAAACCATGGTGTTGACCTACCTGTAAGCATCCTTGAGCAAGAAGCCTACCCCACTAACTGCTTCGGTTGGTTGCACCCTGCATGGCAGCAATCACCGTGTGTGTGAATGGTTGAATGTGAGGCAAAATACTGTATAGCGCTTTGGATAAAAGTGCTATATGGATATAATAAATGACTGTACCCATTGTAAGTTACTTTGGATAACATATAATAATATTATATTTTATTTGTCATGTGAAATGCAAAAGACCTTGCAGAGACAACACCGTATAGTAAAGAGTAAAACTGTAATTGTGTGCGCTACACGTTTGTGCTATAATCGTTAACTACCGTTTTATTTGGGGAGAGTCAAAAGTACCTCTGATATAAACAATTTTCATGAGGTTTTATAGTTACAATTTCATGATGAAAAGACAATCGCCTTATCTCAGCAGGTGGTTGATAACAGGTGTCCATGTCACTATATACGGACACTTGTTAGCTCCTCTACAGACATCTATTGATCCATCTGTTCTTCACGGCTTCACGCGGAGGTGGGTTTGCTCTGGGCACCACGCCACCGAGAGGCAGAGCTAACCCCGGACAGCCACAGCTAGTTTGCGTTAGCATGCTGTTGCAAGCAGTGGATTAAAAATACACTTTGGGTTTCATGGAAAATGTGCATTTGTGAGGTTAATTCAACCCAAAACAAGCCCCAAGGTTAAAGGCTATGTGGAATTTAATGTTTGTGGTTTTCTTTGTATGGCTGCGGTAATACAATTGTCCAGAATGCCTAACTGCCCATTCGGGTATACACATGCAACTAAGCTACTCCAATGGCTTCCCCTTGCTTTCCAAATCACACATTGCCTGCATCACCACAGGTCAATAGAGATTTTCAAAGTTATAATCTAAATGACATGTAATGGATGTTTAGAAATTGCCTTGCGAGACCCTCCTAATCTCTCAAGCATCATTTTATTTTAGCCGCGAGAATCAGTCTGGAAAGCCCACACTAAATAAATAAAAAGTATATTCAATGGTAAAATACTTTTTACCTTTTTACAGTGTAGAAATCATTGTGAATGTGTCCGAGTAGGAACTGAACTTACCTATCAGCGTCATATTGAAATATATATATGGGCGTGGTTTAAGTGTGCGGCCTGGTTTAGGTTTAGATTTAGCCAGAGCCATGGAAATAACAGAGTTACGCCAACGGAAGTTGGAACGGTCACATTGTTCAAGGGGAGGCAAAACCTATGGCAAAATAGTTCCCGTAAGTGCTTGGTGGGCAATATGAATATATATGTACAGATGTATAACTTTATTTTTGGTAATTAGTAGTCAATAAATGCATCGATTTATGTTTAAAATATAATTCATAGGGCACTTTAATATTTAGACTAACTTCCAGGAACTATTTGGAGGTTCCACGATCCGCCATTGCTGTGAAAAAACGGTCCATTGGAGTGAACGGAGATGGCGCGACTCTCTCTTTACATGGCTCTGGGTTTAGCGAAAACAGCCAGGTGTTTTATCCAATCAACTGCCAAGTATTTTTTGAAAGTGCCTGCACTATTCAAACAGTTTCGATGGACGGCCCAGATGGACTTGTGACTAACAATCCATATGGCATGTCAGGTTAAGTTAGAGAGGATTGTGTGCAAACCAACAGTGATATTTAAACGTAGAGAGCCTTGATTGGCTGCAGGGCAGGGCGTTCTCTCAACTGACTCTGCCTCTGCTTACTGTAGGCAGTGTCATAATTATCTAAATGTTGCAAAGTAAGTTTGCAGCTATATAAAGGTATAATCATCTTATTGTCATTCACCAAATATCTCCTTGCATTTTGCTATTTTACTGTTCTCTGTGCAGACTGAAAAATGTATCACGTAAATATGAACATAAACAAAAGTGGCAAACACCACTCACAACAATAATGCTACATTTGTTTTTGCAATGCAGTCCAATGTGTGGGGCGGTGCTTTTGAAGGAGTTTGTTTTGATTTGAGCTCTAATTTAGCAAGCGTTCTGAAGAATAACTAACCCTGCCTTTAAATATTAACTGTATTTGCTTTCAAGGTCACATCCCGTTTGGTTGAGGAGGAGATTACTCTATTACCGGCTTCCTTTACTGAAGTGCTTCTTCGGTCCGGAGCTTTGGAGCAGCTACAGAAGCAGATCAATACACAAAAACACAGGAATTCTGCAAGACGAACAGCCTGAAGACAAGATGTGGGAAATAGATTCCTGGGTCACCACAAACCCTTGGGTGGGTGGCATTTAAGAGAGTGAGAGACATCACGGGCCTTCTACTGGAAATACATTCATTAAAAGGCAGTCTATGATGTTTTACTAGTGCATTATGAAAGCACTTAAAATTAACTATAACCTTGTCAAAATGCTTTACAACTATAATCACAGTTTTTCAATGGGATTTCCCATAACAACCACTATTATGCACCATAACACTATAATTCCAATGTACTGAATAATATTTGATTAGATTACCCAACTGAACCCAACTCTATCTATCTATCTATCTATCTATCTGTCTGTCTGTCTGTCTGTCTGTCTGTCTGTCTATCTAAGGTGCCGATTCAATGTTTATTACTGTATGTTACATAACAATTTGAGGAAATTTGAAAAAGTCGTGCATGAAATATTATGAAGAAGTAATTACTATCGTAGTGTTCACATGACAAAGAATGCCCATTATAAAAATAACCTGAAATTTACAGTTTGCAATCTGTTCACGTGTAAATTATAACCACGTTAATGGAGTTTATTGACCTGCAATTATTTTGTAGTAGGTGAAACCTGGCAGATATTGCGGTTTAAATTATGACAATTCATTTATTTTATGCTTGAGAAGTAATTTCAATCTTGTAACTGATTTTCAGACCTTTTGAAAGCAAAATGTACATTTTTGGCCTTAGGTGTGCCTGCACCATGGCTATGTGGTGACTAATCAAATACATTTACAATTTACACTCAAAGCCTTAATTATGGATTCTGCTGCCCTTTTTGTCTTTGTGTGTGTGTGTGTGTGTGTGTGTGTGTGTGTTTAACTACCTTTAACTAACTTTTACTACCTTTAACTACCTTTAACTACTTTTTACTACCTTTAACTACCTTCAACTACCTTTAACTACAGTTTACCATTAACATATACTTTGTTTCAATTTGCATAAACCACATGAGGAGATTTACTGAATGAAACAAGTGTATTATCTTACAATCACGTACTTAATTGACTGGTCATCTTCTACTTGCAGTAATAGATCTGTACGTAAGTGAGTACAATGACACTGTGAGGCAGGATGGTCTAGTAGTCTGGGTATTGGACTTCCAGCCGGAAGGTTGTGGGTTAAAACCCCGGTGCTGACCTACCTGTAAGCAGCCTTGAGCAAGATGCCTAACCCCTAACTGCTCCCGGTGGTTGGTCGCACCCTGCATGGCAGCCATCAGTGTGTGAATATGTGTGTGACTGGGTGAATGTGAGGCAAAATACTGTAAAGCGCTTTGGATAAAAGCGCTATATAAATGCGCTTCTTGTTTGTTTATGGATAAAATTGTTTTGAATAAGTTACAGAAATCTGAAATGCATGAGAGTGAGCATATTTCTCATTGCACAATGGAAAATGCATATTTTAAGAATATACCATAATGTATCATTTTTATTGTCATTTTAAATGTTTTTAAATGAATGAGTCTAAATAGAAGTGCCAACTGTTTCTGTGTGTAGTTTGTGTGTCTTCTGAGAAAGATGCAGAGCAGAAAGCCCCCAGGAGGTTTGTGTTTCCGTTCATTCCTATTAGTGACCCTCTCCAGAGTGAAATGTACATGAAGTTTTAATTTTTTTTCTTCATAACACAGAAGCTGGGAAGACAAAAAGCATAAATATTTTAACGAGACAAAGTTTTCTATTAAAAACATTTCAATGATTAAGCTGTACAGTGGGCCTCAGAGACAATCATATATTCAAGCACATGCAATTGCATGCGCACACGCACGCACACACACACACACACACACACACACACACGAGGTCAACAACCTACATAGTAGTAAGGTCATGGAGTCAGCGATTGTAAGCTAAGATGACACCCGTATACGTTTTGTCAAATGTGACAAATATCTTCTCGCTGGCTGTCTGTTCTGCATGTGTGCTGAAAAAAATCAAATCTGGTGTTTCTGCATGGCTCTGTAGATGGGAACACAAACAACGTTGTGTTTTTTTGTGTTCCCATCTA
>JAODUE010081717.1:0-14657 GCA_027564755.1 Amblyopsis hoosieri
ACCCACCCACTCACCCTCTCACTCACACACTCTCGCTCGCTCTCACACACACACACACACACAC
Organism: Amblyopsis hoosieri; assembly: GCA_027564755.1. NCBI lineage: Eukaryota > Metazoa > Chordata > Actinopteri > Percopsiformes > Amblyopsidae > Amblyopsis > Amblyopsis hoosieri. The sequence goes on from JAODUE010081717.1 coordinate 65, forward strand.
ACACACACACACACACACACACACACACACACACACGGCGTGCAACCATGAGCGTTATATGTGATGGGTGACCCTGTTTCACTCACACACACACACACACACTGTGGAACCATGAGCGTGACCCTGTTGTTTCACTCACACACACACACACACACACTGTGGAACCATGAGCGTGACCCTGTTGTTTCACTCACACACACACACACACACACACACTGTGGAACCATGAGCGTGACCCTGTTGTTTCTCCACCGGGGGCCTCTTTGCTCACAGAGGACCTGGAGAAAAGGCAGCGTCTCAGGCAGAAGAAAGCCCGGGAGGAGAAGCGCAGGGAAAGACGCATTGAGATGGAGGAGAACAAGAAGCAGGGCAAATGTGAGTACGCCTACAGACCTGGCATGAGAGCGTTCCACTATTGTTTTAGATACGCCATTCCCAGTTTATAGTGGGAACATTCCAGAACACAGTGGAATGTGTGTGTGTGTGTGCGTTATTAAATGTAGTCTCCTGCTAACAATAAATAGGATAAACAAGCTGCCAGTAAGTGTTGTGTCTACACCCCCCTCCAGACCCAGAGGTACACATTGGGCTGGAGAACCTTCAGCAGTTCCCAGCGTTCGGCCCTCCTCATAACGGCAGCTGTGTCCCGGTGCAGCCTGACTTCCTGTTGGCTCCTACTGCACCAATCAGCTGCAGCACTGCCCCAGGTGAGGGCATCTCCATCACAGTCATGCAAAGTTTGTTTGTTACATTCTAAGATAATGATCATTGATTAATTACTGGTTATTAGATCTGTACAGTCGAGAAGTTATTTAGATGCTGTTTACAATATATTAAACATGAATGTAGCAGGGGGGGCACAAAGCATGCTGGTGCTGTGTGACATCTAAAGTCAGGAAGTCATAAAGAGACATTTAAAATACATGGAAAGCCAAGCTAATCAGTATGGTTAAATATATGCATACAGTCTGCTGATCTGAAAAATGATCCGATCCGTGGCTCGATAACCGTGATCCGATCCGTGAGTTTCGGGATCCGTTGCACCACTAATATTAGCTGCTCTGCTTTGCTACTGTACCACATTTTGTGTTGATTTGCCCACAAGGTGGGGGTAGACTGAGCAAAAACAGGTCATCGGTAACACACACACTTGTCTTGATGTGATTTTGCTTGCTGAGATTTAGCGTTTTAGATGAGTAGCACAGTTAAGTCGGACTAAAACGAGCTGTTTCAACTGATGGCTGCTGAGTGTATCCGTGTTGTAAATTAAATATTCCTTTTCTGCTCATACAGATGAGTTGCTGTTTCCTAGCCTGAATGGGCAAAGCCCTTCTCCTACCGTGGGCAGTCTTGAGGACGAATCTCACTGCATGTCCTTCGCACAGGTACACATTGCAAGCCTGTGCAGCTCTGAAAATGTCTGTCTGTCTGTCTGTTCGTCTGTTTGCTGTAAACCTCAGTTCATGTTGTATTATCAGAGTACTTTGAGGAGGGATTTTGTCATATGCTTGACATTGATTGGCCCCCCTTTCCCAATAATTTCCTGTCTAGATGCTCAGAGATGGCAAAGCCAGAGGTAATTCCGGGGCCAAGATTGTTCCAAAGAAAGGTAGTTCAATCATATTATGTCATTGTTAGAGTATGGCAATATTCCAAATAATAGTTACTCATATTTGGAGTATTGTCATACCAGATTAACTTAAACTATTTGCTGTTTTTATCTTCTAAATTAGTTATTGGTAATCTTATTTTTAAATGTTATTATGAATTGTATGTTTTACCGTGCCCCTAATGGATAAGCGGTCAAGACGATGGATGTATATCCGTTTACTTTATATCGCCACTGTCCACCGTAACATTTCTCAGAACTCCAGCAGACACCTTTAACGTGTGTACCGTGTGCGTGCGTGTGTGTGTGCGCGGTGCCTTGTAGACACGCTTCTGGCTCCCCCGGCAGCAGACAGCGATGGAGAGAGCGACGGGTCAGACCGCGCTCCTGTGCCCAGCTTCCAGAACTCCTTCAGCCAGGCCTTCGAGAAGGCCCTGGAGCAGCTGGACCAGGGTCCAACTGCCTGTCCGCAGCCTGTGGACGCCCCTGGTCAGTCTCTCCATCCACATGCCACATCCACCCGTTTGGTCGGGAACAGTACTTGAACAACGTCTTGTCTTGTCCCTCAGATGATAAGGGAGGGAAGAAGAAGAAGAAGAAACAGACACTTCTGTTCAGCACCTCCATGGTTCACACCAAGTAGACAACACTGAAGACTAATTTACACCAGCCTCATACATTCATCTCCCCCCACCCAACATGCAGAACTCTCTTTCTTTGTATTGCAACTTCAAGCTAGAAATATAGGTTTATTGTGAAGACCAGGTTTTTGCTTTCCCCGCCTCCCCCTGCCTGTCTGCTGTAGGGCTAGCAAAGGGATACATCGGGATAACGGTCAGACTTTTTCTGGAAACTGTACAGGTACAAAGTAAGCTTTCGGCAGACCAGCAAACTGCAGGCTAACATGCTTTATATGTTCTAGACTGCAATAGCAGCTTTTGTGTCTTAGAATGATATCTGAACTCTTTCATTCGCATTTCTTACCGTTCACCTAAAACCAGTAGCCTACAGAATCATTAAGAGTAAAATGAGAAATGATGTTATGGGGTGCTTTATATTTTAGTAGCAGTCAGCCAGCTGCAGAGACACCCTCTGACCCTTTCTAAAATACTCTTGCCCAAGGCTTAAACAAAAGGTTTCTTTGCACTGAAGACAAATAGCTTACATTTATTCCCTCTTCATTGCAAAGTGCATCATTTCCCTCTGAAATAAAACCTTGCTTATTTGGGGGATAAATAATTTGGTGCCCCGTGTTTCATAACCACATGTGTTATTGTGGAAAATTCAGTATTGTTGATAAATGTGTAGCCTATTGGTTGAAAGAACAATAGTGTATATTGTCTGGTAAGTGGTAATACCATAAATATGCATCTCCTCTTCAGTTGTATTATCTGCCATTTCGAAAGGTATAACCTTTATGTCACATTGAAATTCAGTGTTGCAAATGTTGAAAGCTAGAAATTTGCTTACATTCAATGACTGCTCAAGGAGAGCAAATCACTCATTTGGTTTTGGGATTCTATAATTGACCTTTCATTTTGAGTTTATAGGCTAGTGAACATCTCTGGTCTGTTTATATGAATAAAGAGTTATGCACAATCAAGGAATTGAGCTCGTCATTTTCGACACCAGCAAATGACAATCTACAATATTGATGTAATTACCTGTCTATACCACATGAGGGCACAACACGACAAACACACTGGTTTCTGAAGAAGAAACAAATTAAGAAATGTGTATTCTAAGTAAAGAGCTGTTGATTTTTATAACTAAAAAGTTAAATCTATAGATAAATATTAAATGGTAATTGATGCCTAATGAACACACTTCCATGGAACGCTTCCATGTTGTCGTGAACTGGCCGTGAACCAATCGTTTTCTCCCATTTCCCCCTCTTGGGTTGCAGACTAACGAGACAGGGACTGTCCAACCAACCTTGTCAACAACTACTGCAACCTGAGACGGGATAGCCACTCAGTTGGCTAGCTGAGTAAACTAGCCAAGTTAGCCAACCGGTTGGCCCGCGGGTCATTTAACTGCCACAAACTGTACATAGTTATCTAAATATTGTATGCTTCAAGTTTCTCCTATAATACCAAGAGGAAAATCTAGCTCCTCCATTAGGTAAGTTGTCTCACAAAACGAATCCAGAGAAAAGCTGTCTCGATGTTTCCATTTTGGGACTTCTGCGTCTTGGCTCGTTAGCTGACTCCTGCTATCACACAGGTTGCTTGTGCAATGATGCTTTTCTTATTGAACTAATTATTGTTATGGTAAATGTAAAGGTTATGGAGCTTCATTGTCTGAAACACTTGAAGTTACTGTGTGCCTCACTGACGGGGTACTTGTTTTACTGGATGGATACCGGTACTCCCTCAGACACAAGGAAGGGACAGTAGCGAGTACGGTACAGTACCACTACCGTACTGTACCTGTACAGTACGGTACACTTGTTGCGATGTATTTCCTTCGCGTAGTTGACAGATTTGAACTCAAATGGAAATAGATAGGCCCCAATAAGTTAATAACAAATATGTTAATGTAGTTATTTTATTATAATCCATATGTGCTTTACGATTCAAATGATTATTCGGATTTTCCTCTACCGGTAATGTAAATATCGCTTTTCTATTCATTTTTGCTGTGCTGCTACAGCGGCTAATAAAGTACCATTGTTTACGATAATACCGGTAATTGAAAACAAAGTTGACTAATTCTGGCAAACCCACAGACACTTTTACTATCTACTAACTTTACTATCGAAAAGCCAGCCGCTCATGATAAAGGGATATGTCAGTTTCGATAGTATGGTTAACTTAAACATTTGTGAGTGCACCATTAATGCAGACATATTCACATTTTGGAGCAGCAATGTCTGTAGTAGTGGAAACAGTAAAGTATGCATGATATGGTAAGGATGTAAGTTGTCTGGGTAAATCCAGCAGTTTTTTGTTGTTGGCACATATATTAAGTGGTCTTTACTTTTGTCATATGACCAATGAGGCCAAATTACTCTATTGTGAATGTTAGGAAATTTCCTCTTCAAAACTGGCTCAACCAGGTCATTCACTTGACATCTTTTGGCACTCTCAACCAAGACAAAACACAGGAACGCTTACAGCAAAGCCTAAACACTTTACCCGCATTAAATAAAGGTGCTAGCACCTACAAGGCCAACATAATTTGTGTTATATTGTCACCAAGTGTGAACCTCTAATGACTCATTCCATCAACACAAAATGTAAAGATTTGCTCATATGCATTCAGTACATCAAAGATACATTCAAGGCTACTGAATATAATACTTTGGTTACTACCAACCTTTAGTTTTAGTATATGTTGTGAATTTTCCACATTAAGTGGCAGAGAAGCCTTTTACAATATATTCTATATTTATTTTCTTATGGCATCTTATTAAATATGCACTTTATAAATATTTTGCTTATTGTCACATCACCAAGCCTTAGAAATGTTTTCCCCACTACATCTATTTGAACCAATGATCGCAGTGAATATTTAGCATTCCATTTCAACTAAGGCGTTTCCTGTCAACATCTGGAGCTTTCCAGTCTCTGCTAGCCTAGCACATAGGCTCTCATCTTAATATTACTTCTGTGTTGCACGCATGAGCTATTAATCGGGTGTAGGCCTTTAACAACACTACCCTAAGTGAGTGCACAGCAAAGAATGTCATCATTACTGATGCTACACAAAAAAAGACTGAAGAATGGCAGACAGCACATATAGTTTCTATGGTAATGATGATAATCCTATATAATTTAGATAGGATAGAGGTAGAACACGAGAGAAATCATTGACATTCACTAGCTCTATGGATATTGTACCCAATCACTGCTCGAATACGTTTTATGTCATCTATGCCTTGTGTGTACGTATGCCTCTGCGTATCCCATTATCTTGTGGGTGTGGCCTCTGTTTGTATAAGTTCAATGTAAAGATTGTTTTTAACCATTAGCTAATGCAAACTACTTGTTGTTGAATGCCTGAGAATACAGCTTCAGACCCAGGTGAAGGATTTGTCTGCAGCAAGTGTTGATGTGACTCTGTGTTTATTGTTGACACACAAGTTTCTCAAGCTTCCTTCAACGCCTTCTTCCAGTGTGACATGACATCGCTGTGTGGTTACCATAGAAACCAGGACTCCACCGCAGACGGCTGACATCCAGTCAGGTCAGTTATGGCAGGACAAATAAAAAGTGTTGTATGAGGTCTGGAATACTGGGGAACTGCAAATGCTTACGAGGTATTTCAACAGACCTGGAAATAATTATCACACAGGGGCTTAAAGTACTTGCACATGAGTACTTTGGTGTTTTTATAACATATTCTTTCTTAATCTATGAATCTGCAGTTGTTTGACAGCCAGTAAAGCATGTCCAGTCCTTGTTGAAATAAACCTGTCAGGGTGAGCTGGCTCTCATGGCAGTCAGGTGTGAGCTTTCAGTGGAATCACCCTTTGGCAGTCCACTGAGGCTTACACAACTCCATGAGGTGACACTGACTGATGCCCTGTGGGTGGTCTCTGTGCTGCCTCCATGAGAACAACAAACATGTTGGTACTCCACGAGCACCAACAAATGCTATGTTCTCAACATGCAGGAGGCCACTGCCAGAAAATGCTCTTCATCTTGGAGTGTATTATTAGTGTTTGTCTTGTATATGAAGGCGAAAAGGCTCGGATAAAAATCCTCGCTGTGAATGGAATCGGTGTTAACGACCGCAAAATATGGCTGCTGACCTTTACCATTCACAGCTGTTATTTGCTGTATCGTGGCCATAACCCTGATCTCTGACAGAACAACAGAATAGAAAACAATGCCCGGTGAATCTCCGGCCCCACCCTGTCTGAGCTCCCTCTAACAAATCACAAGCGGTGTGTTATTCCCTCATCGTCACAGCTCCGTTCATTCAGCTCATTCAGCCCTTTTTTTTATATACCTGCTAAAATGAACGGTAATCTTCTGTAAACATCACAGCTGTGTTCTGTGGCACTCCCAAAGCCAAAGTCCAATAGATAAAGGAGAAAGTATTGTAAAGCTGCTCCAGGTATACTGTAGCAGGTATACTGTAGTCTCTAACACTAATCGCCAAGTCATCCCCCTCTCCCATACGCCTTCATGTCAAAGTTCACATGTACAGACGACTACCATGTAGCGTAGCGATGTTCAGCTAAACTAAAGCAAGCAAGACGTGCTTTAAGTAAGTGTGTATCAATGTGTCTGTGTAGGTGTTCGTGAACAAGATGGCTGCTCAGGTGGAGGTCCAGACTGCAGATGTGGGCAGGGCAGGCGTGGGGGGCAGGCTGCACCTCAGTCCCTTGACTGACTCCAGCAACAAGAGCCTCAGCGAGACCCCCGTCATCACCCCCGAGACGGCCAAGCCAGCGCCGGGCCCTAAGCCGCGGCTCACGCCCAAGCCCTACGCCGTGGAGAAGAACCCCACGGTCAGACCCATCCTGGCCCCCAAGCCTCACACCAAGCCCCAGCCGGAGCCCGCGCGGCCCGCCGCTTACAAGCCCGACCCGCCACGACCGCCCAAGCCCCAGCAGAACGGCCCCGACGGCAAGCCCACGCCGGTGTCCGCCAACCCCGGCCGCCGGTCACCCGCCGCTGGCAAGCCCTCCCCGAAAGCCAGCACGGGCCAGACGGTGAAGCCCGTGGTCCAGCCGTTCAAACCTGCCCCCCCTCTGGGAGCGGCAGACCCCGGCAAGCCCGCCCCGCCTAAGCCGGCGGAGAGACACAAGCCCGCCGCCCTGCCTCATTCAGGGAGCCCTAAGAAGCACCCGGCTGCCGAGTGGTCTGGAAGCACTGCGAACCAGCAGGAGAGGGACGAGACTCCGCCCTCCTGCAGAAAAGGCGGCTCCTCCATGTCCAGGGCCAAGTCCATGGGCTTCCTGTCTCAGGTCGGCCAGGAGGGCGACGAGCAGAGGGCCGCCAAGCCGGAGGTGGTCCTCCGACCACAGCCGAGGAGCGCCAGGCCCCGGCCTGTGTCGGCCATCTACCTGCCCTCCACCGCCGCCACGCCCGAGTCGCCGGCCGCCGCCCCCCGCTGGACGGAGAGAGAGAGGCGCCCGCTGTCGGCCGACCTCACGTCCAGGTTCGAGTCCATTGGCTTGTCCCTGCACCGGAGAACCCCCCAGGCCGGCAGCAAGGAGAGTGCCCCGGAGGAGAGCGCCCCGGGGCAGGCGCCCGACGGCACCGCGGGAGCGCCACCAGGGGGCGCCTCGGACGATGGTGCCGGCGCAGAGAGTAAGAAGGAGGGAAAGGGCGACAGCATCATCAAGAGGAGGATCAGTCTCCTCCTCGACTCGACGTCGCCTGGGGCGACCGCCGCGGGCCGCGGGCCGGGGCCCGGCCTGTGTGCTCAGCCGATCCCGGAGGCCGAGGCGGCGCCGGGCGTGAGGCAGCGGATCAAGCAGCTGACAGAGGACTCCCCGACCAGCCTCGCTGGGAAAGCAGCGACGAAGCCCAGCCCTCTGCCCCTTGACCTGACCAAACGGTACGCACGGCCCCGTTGGCTTTTTCTCTCACTCTGGTTCTCCCTCCCGCCTGCTGCAGTCCTGTGTAATGTGTGTGTGTGTGTGTGTGTGTGTTCTCTCCCTCAGGTTTACATGGGACAGGCCCTCAGACCTCTCTAGCCCCTCTCTCGGTGACACGACGGACCCCAGTGAACATGACAGAGATGCTCAGAGGAGGGTAAGACTAGCGGGGTCACAGCTAGCCAGTTGTTTTGTCTAAAATGAGCATTCAGCCATTGCTGACACACTATTGACGGTAATGGTTTGAAGGGGGCACACGCATGTTACAATGGATCCAACAGCGGTCCCTCTGACCGCCTGTCTGTCTCCATACGGGGACGAACGCGCCCAGAGGATATGGGTCATTGTTACCGTGACAACGGGCACAATCACTGTGGCAGAACACAGCTGTGAAACCAAAGCCGGCCAGCACATTGATCATCCCGGGCGGTTATGACACAAGCTGAGAGGAGATGGCTGGGAACAGGTCAACACACCGAGGCTTTGATTACCAGCCCCAGCACCACACCTACTGTTATGAGGCCAGCCCAGGGGGACAAGGATGGGGTTTCAAGCTCTGGGAGTGGTTCCTTCTGTCACTGGCTGCCTTGTTTCTTTGTGTTCCCTACCCTTTATTCTATCAGGTGTGTTGAGGTGAACTGCAACCAAAATGCCATAAAAGTTGTCGACATTATGGAAAATACTAATAAAAACTCTAATGAGGGATTTCTGTTCTATATTGGCAACAACGACACATTGTGAAAATCTGATTTGGGACAGTTGTGTATCCCACTGTATAACTTCATATATGCTTTACTTACACTTATTAAAATCTGTGGTTACTGAAGATACCCGTTTGTGAAGTTTAGGAAGTATAAATGCACCTTTTTAGGTCATATTATACAGGGCCTTTGCCTATGCCTTCTCTATCAGCAACAGGTCAGGACTGCAGACAGGTAAATCTAGCACCCCCACTCTCTAGCACCTACTGCCTATGCATTTCATGCGGTTTGCATTGTCCAACTGGAAAACGAATGCTAGTCCTGGAAAATCAGCGTCAGGTCCAAAAGCTAGCCTCTGTCATGGTAAAGAGGTATGTCCGTTTTGATGGCATGGGTAACTTACACATCTTGAGTGCACCATTAATACAGAAGTATACACTTTTTAGAACATGTGCTGCCATACTGATGCGGCCTTTCCAGAAACATGCCTGTGTTTTTCAGTAGGACAATGCAAACAGCACTGAGTGTATATGCAGTAAGTGCTACAAAGTGGGGGTGCTAGATTTGCTTGTCTGCAGTCCTGACCTGTTTGTGAGTGTGGTGCATCACAAAGCACAAAATATAAGGCATTGCACAATTGTGCATTTGAAGACCTAAATAATGAAAGAAAGGGGGGTGCAATTATTTTTGATAAACGTTACAAACGTGTTTTCAGTGTCCACACATTTAACTAGTAAAAGAAATATGTGATTAATGCAACCTTTTTTGAGTGTGTTGCAGACATCATTTTAAATTATTGTATAGCAATTAAAATCACAAGATAAAATACTATATAATGTGTTGTTGTATTGTTTCCAATATAGTACATGGCGAATGGAATTTAATAATCACACATTTTTGTTTTAATTAGCATTTTTCATATACAAATTGTTCAGAATTGGGCTTGTTCCATTAATCTCCAATGGGATATTCAAAGCAAGTAGTGGAAGAAAATTATATACAGATTAAATTTAAATATATTATCAAATAAAATGTAAAAGTCTAATCCAAATATGAACTACAATATACAAAGAAAAATATTTAGCGCATATTTGCATCAATAAAGCCTCAATCTCTAAATCCATGTTGAAATGAGAAATTGTAACAGTGACAAGCTCTAGCTAATTCTAGCAGTGGTTAATGTTTATTAACGTTTTATATAGACACGTATGCCTTGTATCGTGGTATTAGGATGCTTAACGGTGCACCTCATTGTTTATGTTTTAAACACAATTGACGTGTTGGGGGAGGGGTAGAGAATTGTGTGAGTCGATTGACGCTTTTCCACTGCTGGTACCAGCTCTACTCGCCTCTACTCGCTTTAGGGAGCTTTTCCATTGCATAGTATCAACTCTACTCTACTCGCCTCTGCACGGATCTTTTTCCACTGCAGATAGTACCCACTCAGTTGTACCTGGTCGTCATAGCGACGGCGCTGTTCCAGCCACTCCTGCAGTAGATCTGTAGTCATTTATATTTTGGAACATGTCCCTATCTTGGTGGAATGTCTTTTGGGAGTGGTGTGCAGTCAACAGTTCATAGACATCTTGGGCAACATTAACTTTAAGTGAATTGCCCTGGCCAGCTCTCACTAGATAATATTGATAATGCCGTTGACAACCTAGATCAATCTGCACTTCCTCAATTGATCACGCCCTGGTTTTGTGTTTTCCCATTTAATATATGTAAATGAAAAGCTGCGGCTGGTGCTGTAGTTGCCGTATGTATGCCCGTGTTGCGCAGTGATTATTTAATCCAATCAGTAGTTTTCATTGTTGACACGTCACATTTTGGTATCGCCTCAGCTCACTCCACAGAGCAGGTGTAGAAAAAGTACCTGGTACCAGTTAGTATCCCAACTTTTGATCAGTGGAAAAGCAAAAAAGTCGAGTTGAGCTAGTACCAGCAATGGAAAAGGGCCATATGAGAGCTGAAGGGGCAGGAGTAGAGGTGTGTGGTTCTACAGTAACTACACACAAATCATGGAAAGTCCCTTTTAAATGGACCCCACTGTTGATCAGAATCATCCTCACACTATTACACATTTCCCCAGGTGAAAGACTCAGCCGGCATCCTTGGCGACCAAAGGCAAATGGAGGAGGACAAAAGGAAAGACGTTACTCCATCACCCGACCCAGTGGCTCCCGCCACAGAAGACGGCGCCTTCGGGGACAGCAGAGGCGGCGGCGGCGATGTGCGGACTGTGCGAGCGGCGCTGTTCGACAACGTGGTGGAGAGACGCAGCGTGCTGGTACTGGAGGAGGCGCAGCATGCCCCGCGGCCCGTGGCCCACACCTTGGACAGCGTGCAGGCCGTGGAGGGCAGCCGGGCTGTGAGCCGCGCGCTGCCTCCGGCCCAGCTGGAGGAGAAGGCCGCGACTCTGCGCTCCAGGCGCTCGGAGGGCAGTAAGTCGCTCAGGAGTCACCCGGCAGAGCAGAGACCCACAGCCGTCCAGAGAGAGAGGCTCGCCTCGGAGCCGGAGAGGCCCCAGAGGGTCCTGAGGGTGGGGGCCCTGCCCAAGTGGGACCTCACCAGCGGGACCTCTCCAGAGCCACCTGCAGGCGGGGAGGAGGAAAGACGGGAGAGGGAGGCGGAGGGGGAGGGGGAAGACTCGGCCGCGGCACCCAAGCGCCTGAAGATGCTGGAGGCAGAGGAGCAGCCCCGGCCCAGGGCCACATACTTTGCCTTGACGGGGCAGATGCAGGAAGCCGGTCTTCATGGAGGGCCAGGGGCAGATAAAGCGCCCACTGGCGACAGCTCTCCCAGCTTGGGTCAGCCTGTAGCACCAGCAAAGGTCGCGTCCTTAAGGAGGAAGCCCTCGCTGGACGAGGCCTCGGGGAAGAGCTCGGGCAGCGAGCGCACGGAGAGAGGCTCCGTCATGGACCGGTGGAGGGCAGAAGACAAGATGGCTGCCGAGAGGCAACGAGAGGCGAAGAGGGAGATGGAGAGACACAGGGAGAGAGCAGCTGAGGCGGAGCAGTTGGAATATGCCCGCATGAGGGAGCGCGACAGCCAGAGGGAGTTTGAGAGACAGCGGCAGAAGGAGTACGAGCAGGAGAAGCAGCGAGCACTGGAGCAGGAGAACGAGCGACTGAAGGAGGTGGAGAGAGAGAGGCAGAGGGAGGTGGAGAGGGAACAATGGCGGCAAATTGAGATGGAGAAAGAGAGACTGCAGGAGCGTGAGAGGCAGAAACAACAGGAGCTAGAGAGACAGAAGGAGGTGCAGAGACAGAAGGAGGTGGAGAGGGAGAAGCAGCGACAAATTGAGATGGAGAAAGAGAAACTGCGAGAGTATGAAAGGCAGAAACAACAGGAGGTGCAGAGACAAAAGGAGGTGGAGAGACAGAAGGAGGTGCAGAGACAGGTGGAGAGACAGCAGGAGGTGCAGAGACAAGAGGTGGAGAGACAAAAGGAGGTGGAGAGACAGAAGGAGGTGCAGAGACAGGTGGAGATACAGCAGGAGGTGGAGAGACAAAAGGAGGTGGAGAGACAAAAGGAGGTGGAGAGACAGAAGGAGGTACAGAGGGAGATGGAGAGACAGAAGGAGGTGCAGAGACAGGAGGTGGAGAGACAGAAGGAGGTGCAGAGACAGAAGGAGGTGGAGAGGGAGAAGCAGCGACAAATTGAGATGGAGAAAGAGAAACTGCTAGAGTATGAAAGGCAGAAACAACAGGAGGTGGAGAGACAGAAGGAGGTGCAGAGACAGGAGGTGGAGAGACAGAAGGAGGTGGAGAGACAAAATGAGGTGGAGAGACAGAAGGAGGTACAGAGACAGGAGGTGGAGAGACAGAAGGAGGTGCAGAGACAGGAGGTGCAGAGACAGGAGGTGGAGAGACAGAAGGTGCAGAGACAGAAGGAGGTGCAGAGACAAAAGGAGGTTGAGAGTCAAAAGGAGGTGGAGAGACAGAAGGAGGTGCAGAGACAGAAGGAGATGGAGAGGGAAAAACAGCGACAAATTGAGATGGAGAAAGAGAAACTGCGAGAGTATGAAAGACAGAAACAACAGGAGACAGAGAGACAGAGACAGAAGGAGGTGGAGAGACCGAGACAGGAGATGGAGAGGCAGAAGGAGGTGCAGAGACAGGAGATGGAGAGACAGAAGGAGGTGGAGAGACAGAGACAGGAGATGGAGAGGCAGAAGGAGGTGCAGAGACAGAAGGAGGTGCAGAGACAGGAGATGGAGAGACAGAAGCAGGTGGAGAGACAGAGACAAGTGTTTGAGATCCAGAGGGAGCGCAAGCTGCAGGAGGAGATGGAGAGACAGAAGGAGGTGGAGAGGAGGCCACTGTTGGAGTTTGAGCGCCACAAGCAGTTGGAGCGGGAGCGTCAGCAGGTCCTGGAGCAGGAGACACGGAGGCTCCGGGAGAGGATGGAGAGAGAGGAGGCGGACAGGCAGAGGGAGCGTCAGAGGGACCTGGAGAGGCAGAGGCAGCTGGACGCCGAGAGGCAGGAGATGGAGGAGCAGATCCTCCGGCAGAGGGAGGCGGAGAGGGAGCGGCTTCTGGCGTTGGAGCAACAGCTCGCCGAGCAGGGCAGGGACAAGCTGAAGGAGCAGATGCGGCAGGTCGCCAGGCAGCAGGAGGCTCAGAGGCTGAGGGACAAGCAGAAGGACCTGGACCTGCCTCTTAGACCAAAAGTGCTGGACCTGGACTCTGTTTCCAGGGGTGAGCAGCTCCCCAAGGCCTCTCTCCTGGGCGACCCGGGGACCCGGTGGAAGGAGCCATCCCCCAGAGCGGAGGAGCCCTATAGACCTGCCATCCTGGACATCGACTCCTTCAGCGCCCTCACAAGACCCTCCCCCGGTAAAGAGCTCCTCCCTGTGGCTGGCATCATGCCCCTCACCCCCGACAAGGATGTTAACCGCAGGCTCTCACCGGAGGCCTCCGCGGGGCGTCCCAACCTGGTGTGGGCCCTCTCTCCCCAGGACCCCTGGGAGCTTAGGCCCGTAGAGTTGTCAGTGGACGAGCCGGAGCTCCCCGGCAAGCCCCCCAACAGGCCGGTCCTGGAACAGCTCCTCCTCCGGCAGGAGGAGCGCCACGCTGCACCCGAGAGGCGACGCTCTGGTACCCCGGAGGAGCCCCCGCGCCCAGCACCGCCCTCCAGGAGAGAGACTCCCACAGGCAGGACCCCCGCTGAGATGGTCCAGCACCTCCAGGTGACGGAGACTCAGGGCCGCAAGGTGGAGGCCAGGGGTCACAGGAGGTCACACGGGTCCCAGGTGAGAAATGTAGAATCATGGGAGAGGCAGTGAGACGTCCATATGAAGTGGCCTAATCAGCTAACGTGATGTCTCACTGTCGTTTGTAATGCGGTACCAAATAACCGGTTAGTCATTGTCTAGAACGCTTGCTAAAATCAAAACACACATGCCCCACACATAAAAAAAAATTAATTGCAAAGCCTAGGGCATTGTTATTGTGAGCAGTGTAGGGCTGTCCCGAATACCATTTTACAGGTTCCGAATACTTGATGGTATTTCCGAATGAGAAACATCAATAAAAACACTAAACTATAATTAAGAAGTATAACAGAAGTAATATTCGATCCCTAGCTTCAGTGAGCACACATGTAAACACAGCCATGCGCTCAAAATGGCCACTTAGATTGCCACGTCAATTGAGCCAGTCAGAGCTGTCAAATAGCATATACCTCCTGTATTAGCCAATAAGAGTGTGTGTTGAATGA
>JAODUE010081728.1:0-14656 GCA_027564755.1 Amblyopsis hoosieri
TGGCTATAGCAGGCTGAGAATCGACCATGGGTGATCGTAATGGGTCAATGAAGGTGTCAATCAACAGTAATGTGTGAAGCATCCAATTAATAAAAAAAAAAGTTTACATGTTTACATGGAAACGACAGATACGAACGACAATACACAAAATATTAGGCACGTCTGCCATGTTGCAACAGCAGATCGTGGGTATTTATTCACAAAGTTATTTGTTTTGACCTAAAATATTACTGGATTGGATTGTATGGACCTTTTCTAATGTAACAAGTCCATTGTCTTTGGAATGTAATACATGAGGGTTTTACCAAGAGGCTTAGATGGTGAGTTGTTTCAATTTTTATTGCAGGTCTGACATATCTGTTGAGGGTACCTTATGTTACAATCGTATCTTGAATTCTTTTATATCAATCAAATTATAAGATTTATAGCTTTCTAACGGTATATAGCATGAAGAACATCTTTTAAGTTAAGTCAGAGACCTATAGCATCAGATTTTGGAGGTTCAACCCTAACCCTAGCGTTTTTTTATTTCCGGTGGTCCGATTCTCTCCAAACTCAGATATGTTGTTCCCGGGCAATCCCCGGACTGACATTTGGAGGATCGGGCCCCCCGCGACCTACGGTTCCAAATCGCTAGGAGTAGGAGGATGAACATGTGGTGTGGATTTGGAGACTCTGTCTCTGACACTTTCAAAACTCGGACAGATGGAAGTTGAAAAAAAGTTTGGGCTCACAATACAACCTGAATTGGGCAAGAGTCCAAATGTAAAAGAGGGAGGGTACTCCTCAACTACGACAGCTTAGTTGGTTCCTATTTTGCGTAAAGCGGGGCTGGGCAAACAGGGTGACGTGCCCGGCTTCTCGATCTCTACCACCTTCCTGGGCCGACTGGCTGACGATCAAAGGTTGAAAATCCTTTGCCAAGTGCACCAAGTCTTGACTGAAAAGCTCCCCAATTGGGTAACAAAATTTGGGGGTCCTAAAAATAAATTTTCTATTTCAGACTCCTTTGACGGCCCCCAAAACCTCTCAGGACCAACTGCGGTAGCTGGTGGAGCCCCCCTTTGGCCGTTGCGAGTTGTTTCAGAGACCGCCCATTTCAGACCCCCGGGCCCCATTTTGGCAATCCCGATTGCAATAGAGTCTGCTCCTGTATCGGGAAATTTTTCCAGTTCTTGATGACACCTGGAGAGTCAGAAAGAGTTTCTTCAGCGCTACCGCAGGAGACACCATGACTTTAGTGGAACCACCAACCCAATGGAAAGTGCAATTACACTGGGAAAATGCCCGTTTGGGGACATTTTCAAAAATATCTATACGTCTTTAACCCCAGATTTTAGTCACCATTAAAATATATAGGCCTACTCTTGCAATTATTCGTTGCCATTTCGACGTTTCGTTACGAGTTTACAATAAAATTACAGTTTTAGCTAGAAAATCGTCCAACATTTGACGAAATTGTGATACATCAGTATATTGACGAAATTTGTCTTATTGTGATGTATAACCCGTTTGCGTAAACGTCACCATTTGACATCGATCTCATGAGACTGGGCTGTCAATTTCAAGCTCAAGTGTGGGGCAGGTAAATTGAACTCAGATGCCGATTGTCTTTCTAAACGAACGCAGGGGGGTGCTATTAAATGATATAACATCACAGAAAGAACAATATCGTATACATCAGTTCACTGAAACACATTTGGCTGAATTCCAATGCAATCTTGACCCAGCTGTTGTTCAAGCTATCTGTGAAAAGCACCTGGTTTGCCAAACTTCAGACAAAAATGTGAGTAGTGACAGCACCCTGACTCTGGTACAATCATTGGCTATCTCTGCCAATGCCTTACCTGAAGGCTTTGTGAATGAACATCAGTGTGGCAGTCTACCTGTTATTCCCCACTTGTCTGAAAAGCAGATCAGAGAGCAACAACGAGCTGACTCATGTCTTAAAGAAGTTATATTCCAACTTGAAACTGTGGAGAAAACACCCCCAACAGTCCGAAAAGAGCTCCCTGACATTCCCTTGTTACTTAGAGAAGTGAATCGCTTGTAAATGCACAACCAGATCTTGTACATGACACGTCAAGAAGGAGGTCATATAACATGCCAACTTGTCCCTTCCTGAGCAGTCTCGACATGTTGTCCTGCAGAGCCTTTATGATGGTCATTTAGGCATTGAATGTACCCTTGATCTAGTTAGAACCAGGTTTTACTGGCCAATGATGGCAGTCGATGTGGGGAGGAAGGTTAAGACCTGTGACTGATGTGTTCGGGGGAAGGCACTTCCAGAAAGAGCAGCTCCACTAGTAAACATCAAGTCCACCAGGCCTCTGGAACTTGTTTGTATGGACATCTTGGCCATTGAACCGGACAGAAGTAACACCAAAGATGTACTTGTACTTGTCCACGAATATGCCATTGCTATTTCAACTCCAAATCAGAAGGCCCAAACGGTTGCAAAATGCCTATGGGATAATTTCATAGTACATTACGGAATCCCAGAGCGTTTGCATAGCAACCAAGGACCTGGCTTAGAGAGACTTTATCAAATATATAAAATCATGGCAATACATAAAATCCAAACTATGTCATACCACCCCAGAGTCAACCCTGTTGAACGTTTTATTAGAACATTGTCGAACATGCTTGGAACGTTGGAAGACAAAGACAAAGATTGTTCATGCGTACAATTGTACGAAAAATGATGTGACGGGATTCACACCCTATGAATTAATGTTTGGTCATCAGCGAAGGTTTCCTGTCAATTTAGCATTTGGTCTTCCTCTCAAAGATGCTTACTACAAGTCACATTCGCAATATGTGCAGAGTTTGAAGTCACACCTGGAAGAGAGTTACAGAATAGCAAACCAAAATGCTCAAAATGCAGCAGGCAAAAACAAGGCGAGATTTGACATGCGTGTAACTGTTTCCGCGCTGGAAACTGGTGACAGTTTTGGTAAGAGCTGTTCACCTCCGAGGTAAACATAAGCTTGCCGATAAGTGGGAGTCAGATGTCCATGTGGTAGTGAGGCAAGCTGGAGATCTCCCAGTCTACACAATTCAAACTGAGAACAAGGATGGTCCTCTACGATCCGTCCATCAAGACCTCCTGCTCCCATGTGGCTTTCTCCCAACGAACGTAGAAAAGCCTTTATTACCAAAACCTGCACACAGACCAAGGACAAGACAGTATAAAGGAAGTGAGGGTATGGATGCATATTCTGACACAGAAGATGATGTTTCATGGTCCCAAGAGCAACCTGCCATGGAAACTACTAGATTTACCAAAGTGTACGAGATTCCAAGGCCAAACAAAGACAGAGGAGATCCTACACTGCTATTACACTTGGTGAGGATTTCTCCAACAATGATGCTCCAGATGGTGGAAAGAAACTACTACTTTGTCAGACTCCGGAAAAGAAGTCACTGTAGAACAAAATCCAGCTTACATAAATTAAACAGAACTAAGTAAAAATGCTTACCCTGATGAAGTTGACAGTGTTAGACGTTCAGAGAGAAATCGAAGTAAAACCACAAAGATATACTCACCCGGGGAATCCACTGATAACTATTGTTTTATTATGATTATGAAGGGGAGGACGCAGGCGCACTTGGCAGCGGCTTCTCCTTCTGTGTCTAATATAATTTAGAGGCTGAAATATTATTAGCATTTATTATTTTGTTTTAAGTTAAGTTAGCTGTTTTTGGAGACATCCGACATTCTTTTATCCCCCGATTTGCTGGACAATTATTAGAATTACGAAAATGCCCTGGCTAGCTAGCTACTGAGCTACTAGCATACAGCAATGCGGTACGGTACGGTACCAGTACCAATGACGTACCGGGAGGATTCTACTGTACCGGTACAAAATAAACAGAAGAGGCTATACCGGGACATATTCAATCTATTTTTCCATCGACTGGGCACTCCAGCTTACTCTTGGATATACTTGTAGAGGACTATTTTATTATTATTTAACCAACAGTTTTCCCGCTGTGTTTCGGCACTTCTCACCTGCTCCAGTCGACTACAGCGGCAGAATCCCTCCGTCATCTAGTTAACATTGTCTCGCATTTCCCCTGATGTGGAATAACACCATCCCCATCTAGTCTTTTCTCAAATACTCCGTAGCTGAACTGCTGCGTCTAAAATCAAGGTCCTCCTGCGTCGCCCCTCCAGCTTTGTTTGATCACCCTGAAATTACTCGTCGTCCACATTATATCCATCGTGGGTGTAGCAGCCTTGGCTGAATGATGATTGAACTCTCGAACTGATGGTTTATAATGGTTTAATTCCGTTCAATATATACGTGTAAAAAAATGTAAAAGCTAAGGAAAAATTAATGACAGTAGTAAATAAATTAGTATCAAAAGTACAAATTGATATAGTCACATAAATTAGGCTTAATCTCAAACAATTATGAAATTAAACAAACATATTATTCATATATATTATTTAGGCCTACCGTACCGGTAGCCTGTCTAACAGTGCCGTACCGGTATCTAAACTACCGTAGGCTACTTACAGTGTAAGATCATAAAAAGGCCAATATAACCAAATGAAAGATAAACAACTAGGTAAAACATGTAATATAACAAGTGTACAGAACGACATAAATAAAAGTACCTCGTGCCCATATCAACCAGGTGCTAATAAATAGCCTATATTTCAGATGTGTCTACTTCTTCTAAGTGTATCCAACTGTCAACAGAACTGTCAGTTACGTTGCTCTGGGCTACTCAACCTGCATTCAAAAGAACACACCCCACTCAACAAGGAAAACCCACACACACATCAATACAGCATCACAATTAAGCCATACACACCAATATAAACCACAAACATTCTCTACAATCAGCCAAATACACTGCCCATCAGCTCCATGGCCACTTACAGTGGGTCTCGAAGAAATTACACATTCAGCACCAACAACTCTCCTGCCGGTACCAGCTCCTTTTGGTCGAATCAACGCATTTCCTCTCACAATCCCCACTCAGTCTACAGCTAGGTCTGTGCCAGGTTCCAATAGCGATTACAAAACCAATTTCCAATGACTGTCTTAAATTTGCACTATTCAATGTCCGCTCCCTCTCTGACAAAGCCCCACTCGTCCATGATTTCACAACTGACAACGATCTAGACATTCTATGCTTAACGGAAACGTGGCAACAACCAAATTTATTTTTCCATCTTAATCAGGCTGCCCCACCTGGCTTTGTTTACATATCTCAGCCACGTACCACAGGACGAGGTGGCGGGGTTGCTGTTCTTTACCGTGACAATCTGAAAGCCAAATCTATTAGTGTACCTCCTTACACTACATTTGAATGTCTTGCTTTAAAACTGCCTGGCTCCCAACCTGATTGTTGTAACTATATACAGACCTCCCAAACTAACTGACATGTTTTTAACAGAATTGTCCTCACTATTTACTTTTATTACTGCTAAGTCTCCCAATGTACTGCTTGTGGGTGATTTTAATAATCATGTTGACAGAACAGCTAGCTGTCCATTCGCTGCTGATTTTATGTTGTTCATTGATGACATGGATTTCACCCAGAATGCTAATTTTCCAACTCACAACAAAGGCCACATTATTGATCTAGTCTGCTCCGCTGGTGTTTCTCCCGACAATGTTACTGAGGGACACCTCCCCATATCTGACCACAAACCCATCTTTTTTTAAATATCTGCCCCTCTCCCAAAGCAACGACCCAACCGCACCATCAAATTTAGAAACATAAAAAACATTAATCATATTGAACTCATGAGCGTGATTAACATCTACCCCTATCCCACTTCTCTGTCCCCCCGGAACTCACCACTCACTACAATGGCTGCGTTTCCTCCTCTATGGATACCCTTGCTCCCCTCAAAACCCGCTCAGTTTCCTTCACCCACACCGCCCCCTGGTACACCCCTGAGCTGCGGCAGCTGAAGGCTGCTGGACGGCGTCTGGAGCATCTGTATAAGAGGACTGGACAAGAATCTCATTCACAAGCTTACATTGATCACCTCTCAAAATACTAAACTGCCCTCTCAACAGCCAGATCTTACAACTTCTCTGCCATAATCAACTCTGATAAAAACCCCAAAGTTCTTTTTTCGTCAGTAAAACACCTACTCAAACCTCCTGATAACTACCACCCTGACCCCACGCCTGAATTGTGCAATTAATTTCTGGACTTCTTTAATGATAAAATTTTAAACCGCCATCTACAATCACCCTCCACCCCTGCTGAGAACCTGTCCTGGATGAACACATCATTGGGATCAACCTCTATCTCTTGCCTTTCTAACTTCATCCCGGCCACTGAAAAGTCCATTACTGAACTCATTATGAAATCAAAATCCTCTACCTGTCAACTTGAGCCCATGCCCACTAGCCTCATCAAATCATGCCTTCCATCCATCTCTCGCCTGCTCACTGACACTATTAACGCCTCTCTCGCCACCGGCTTCATGCCCCCCACCCTGAAAACTGCAGCTGTGACACACTCAAGAAAACCAATGCCGACCCCAATGATCTAAACAACTTCCGCCCCATCTTCAACCTTCCTTTCATCTCCAAAACACTTGAGAGGGTGGTGGCCTCTTATCTCCTCAACCATCTAAATTCCAACAAACTACTTGAACCGTTTCTGTCTGGATTCCGTCCCAAACACAGTTCTGAAACGGCTCTTGTAAAAATCACAAACGACCTCCTCCTTGCAGCTGACTCCGGCCTCCTATCAATCCTGGTCTTTCTTGACCTGACTGCAGCCTTTGAAACCATCTCCCACCCACTCCTCCTGGAACGTCTGGCTGGCATTGGTATTTCAGGGGTGGCACTATCCTGGTTCTCCTCTTATCTCTCAGACCGCCAACAATTCGTCCAACTGAAATCCCACAGATCAAGAGGCAGTCTCACTGGGTGTCCCTCAAGGCTCGGTGCTGGGTCCTCTGCTGTTAATCATATACCTTCTACCCTTGGGCACGATCATGAGACACCACAACATTGAGTTTCACTGCTCTGCAGATGATACCCAGCTCTACATCTCAAACGAACCCACTACATCCCTCCCCCCCCCCCCATCTCCCTCACCAACTGCCTTCACGACATCCAGAGCTGGATGACCCTGAATGCCCTTAAACTCAACAACAAGACAGAGATCCTGCTCATTGGCTCCAAATTCACTCTCCCCACACAAGACAACTCCAGCCTGAACATTGCCGGTCTTCCCATCCCACTGTCAATAACCGCGAAAAGTCTTGGTGTCATTTTTGACAACTCCTTTTCATTCGAAACACACATCAAAACCATTACCCGGGCATCCTTCTTCCACCTCCGCAACAAATCTAGACTCTGTCCCTCACTCTCATACTCAAGCACCGAAACCCTCATCCATGCCTTTGTCACCTCACGTCTGGATTACTGCAACTCTCTTCTCTCTGGCATCCCAACCAAACTCATCAATAGACTCCAATTAGTTCAGAACTCTGCAAAATCAACGGATCACATCACTCCTATTCGGATTCAGCTACATTAGCTTCCTATAAAATTCCGCATAAACTTCAAGATTCTCCTCCTCACATACAAGGCCCTCCACAATCTGGCTCCCTCCTACCTCTCTGACCTTCTCCTGCCATATACTCCCTCCCGATTGCTCCTCCTCTACAGGACTTCTCGTCACCCCCCCATTCCACCGCTCTACCATGGGGGCTCGGGCCTTCAGCTACTCTGCCCACAGACTCTGGAACGCACTTCCACTGCACATTCGACATGCCACCACAGTCACCTTGTTTGCTAAACTCCTCTAAAACCTAAACCTAAAACCTTTTCAAGGTTGCCTATGACATTTGACCCTTTGTTCTACTCTCACCTGACTGTTTTATTTTATTTTATTTTGTATATATTTCTCTGATTTGTGTGTCTATTACTATAATACATATATTTCAGCCAACTGTTTTATATCTATGTATTTGAAATGTAAGATGTCCTTGAGTATTTAGAACGGCGTCCCAAATAAAATGTATTATTATTATTATAATTATTGTCGTTATTTCAAGGCTTGAGCTTGGCCTTTACTGATGCCCTTCAAGAAGCTGAAGAACCCAAACATCACCTGAGGCCATCTTCCCAAACAGTGTCCAGACAGCCACTTCCATGCAACGGGACGTGCATGAGTTCAAAGGGGGAGTAATAAAATAATAAATAGAAATTTATTTTATTTAATTTTATTAATATTCAGTCATACAATTCACATTAGAAATATAAACATGTATTAAAATATTAAAACACGTGGGTATTAAAATTACGGGTATAAAGTATTTTGTTGATTAGCATGTCAAATATCCAATAAATTATATCTTACATTCATTTTAGCCAATCAAACAATTTATCCCACCTCCTGATCATCCACTGACTGGGTTATGCCAGTGGAGGTGAAAGGTGAAGGTAAGCTATTATTAAACCTTTAAAAGTGACGCATTGAAAGTTAATATTGTGTTTTGTGAGTTTATATACTGGATAACACAGTCCTTTATAGTTGATGTATTGAGGTCGGACGCTGTTTATTCAAGTTACGTTGCATTTTATCGCCTGGTGAGTCGAGCTAACTTTTTGCACAAGGCTGACTGGAGAAAGGCTTGCTAGCTGAGATGCTAATGTTTACCATGTTAAATGCCATAGACTTAAGATAATGGAGCTAGCGATCTAAAAGTCCGCTAGCCAAGATGCTAATTTCCGCTATGTTAAATCCCATTGACTTATGCTAAAACAGTTAGCGGTATGGAAAATCCGATAAATGCATTTTATATTGGCGTGATAAAGAGATTTTGTTTTTTATTTTGTTATTATGTGTTAGTAGCTGCTGGTTAAGATCTGATTACGAATTAGTCCATTGTTAGCACTGCTATTTTTCATAAGAACAGTAACCTAATATCAATAAGAGTATAATAATATTTTATAGGTGTATCTGTTTACATTTGAGTAATTGGTTTCTTTTACATGACATAACTGTAATTTAGTTGACTAAAAGTAACTAATTATATTATTGTTATGAATGTAGTTGTGAAAGAGACAGTAAAGTGGATATGATGTATAAATGTGAATTAGAGCATTACATTGATATATTCTAATCTATGATCAGAAGTTCTCATGGAATTAGCTATAAGGTAATTTTATATTGATGTTATTCATAGGTTAGGTTTTTTTTTTAGTTGGATGTCCCATTTGAGATGGTCTTGAGTCTTTGGAGGAGATCGGAGCCATCAGAGGAGAATTAGAAGATTCCTGAGAACCTTTTCCAGTACTGATGGCGAGCCCAGCCCATGAGATACGGCACCTGTTTTCTATAGCTACAGCGCTGTGAACTAAGGAACACTCTCGTATTCCACACCTACTTCAAGCGTGGTAGGAATGAACTGTCCACACACACAGCTCCCGCCGTTCCTAAATTCTTCTGATTCTGGCCAAATTCATACAATTACTTTTAATATTAATTTCACACGGTAATTAGTACAAAGGTGGGTTACAAATGTAATAGCAATCGCATCTGGATCATACTGAACGTTATAACCTTTGTCTCTGTCTCTATTTCACACCCTTAAAGGTCTCAAATATTTGCTTGTCATTCAAATCGCATGTTTGAGTTTTACGTGTTTATTTTGTAAAATGCAACGCAAATTTTGAAAAATGCAACACAAATGTTTGGTTTGAACCTGCAAACTCAGTATTACAAGCACAATGCTTATCCTGGTGAGCTAACTAAATTCACTGTTAGAACTGTGACACAGTACTACTCTGCAGATAATGGTTTTCAGACCTACTTGTGAGAAGGAGAGGGAGGGGCTGGGATTATTGTTTAGATACATGTGCTGCCATCTAATGTTCAAACAATGGATATAGAATGCTAAGTAGTGCAAGGGTGTCTTTCTCTCTGTCTTTGTGTCTACAGATCCTGCCAACAAAGCATGTTCACTCTGCCCCTAGCCTGTTTCCACCCATCTTCTGCTACCTGCAATCAGTCACACCTGTTCCCAATCAATGATCACCAGCTGACTTATGTTTTCCCTGCTCCAGCTTGCACCCTTTGTCAGATCGTCAGTTTTCCAGCCTGAACATTTCTTGTTGCCTCTTAAAGTCAAGTCTAGTTATATGCTTTGCATACATCTGCAAACATCTTCGCAGAAATCAGTAAGTGATGGGCAGCGCCAAAAACATACTGTATGTCTTTACGGTAGTGGCCACACCGTTTGCAACTAGGGTCCATATCCTTATAAGATCTAGATCGTTTTGCTGCTGTCCAGTGATCCCTGTGAATTACTTTACATTGCATGAGACAATGTTTAGCTCAGATAGAGGTGGTGTGAACCCTCTAGAGTACTTCCATCCACAATTCGTCAGAGAAATCGCCAGCCAAATAATTCCCCCTCCCACGCAGACATTAACATCTACTGAAAGTGATTTGTTTATACAGTATTGACAAAACCCCTTTTAAAGTAGAGAGTGGGTGAAAAACATCAAATTAAGTCACATCTGGGAGGGTGGGAATTGGAAGCTTATGCTACAAACATAGCTGTGCATCTATAAATACCAACAACGGTTTTCTTTACATTTTATAATTTATAGTAAAGATTTGCCTTATTGGCTGCATATTTGTTTTTATTGTTCATTGCTACCCATCTCTCTGCTTTTTGCAATTCTCTTTTGTTTACAGAATGAATTGTTTCCAGTGTTGTCTCCTCTTGTATCTGTTCTTTCTACCACTCTGGTATCTCCAAGTACTGTCTTGTGTCGCATAAACCAGCCGGCACCGAAGAAGATAGAAGCTGACAATTTGGAAGGCAATGCTAAAACTTAGCTGCGGTGAGTATGTCTCCTTGCTCTTTGTGTGGCTTGCTGCTAGAGAGATGCGTCTGTCATCTAGAGAAGGATAATGTAGATTTAGATGTGACAGGCACTCCCAATAGCTTGGGTTGTAGCTGGCCTGCTAGTCCTGTTAGTGAGGATTTTATTTTGGTCTGATCGTCGGAAGGCGAGGCAGAGCAGGTAACCCTAGCCCTAACTCTAACCCTATTCACACAAACATTCATACAACGATTGCTGCCATGCAAGGTGCGACCAACTTCCGGCTAGGAGCCAAACACCCAGACCACTAGACCATCCTGTTCCCATAATAGGTATCAATTGTTTTAGGTCAATAAAATCAGTACCCTCTCAGCTACAATTACTATGCCATATCAGATTTGAGACCTTTATATTATTGTTTGTGTGTTGAAAATGCAAGACAAATTAAATCGCATGTAACTTTTTTGTGATTCTTTATTATGTAGAGCATGGAAAACGTGTTATGTTTTGTTTCAAGTAAAGATTTTGATTCCTCTGTGCCTTTACTAACTGAAAATCTTCTCACCTAAAACAAAATAATGTTACTAATGTAACTATTTACATTTTTAGGGGTTATTCCCATAGCCGTTTTTGCCATAAAATAAAATTTAGCTGTGTCACAGGTGGAAGCAGTTCCTATCTACTACAAGACAAAGTGGAACATCACACTCATTACATTTCCATGGTTTGTCTTTTTTGAGTCCCCCACTTCTCACACCTTAGACGTCCAGCTGTGGCCCTCGTGGATGGATCGATTGCCTCTCTGATGGGTACAGGGGTGTGTCCAGTCTGTCTTCATCTTGGGACAGCCTGCATTGGTGCCTCACACAGCTTAGCTGCAAGTGCAACACCTTGTGAGTCATGGTTTAGATTTTTTCATTCTGGCAGAGCTGTTTGTGGATTATGTAGCAGTTGGTAATTGCAATGTCCACGAAGTGGAGAAACAGTGTCTTGTACCACCTCCTGGTCTTGTGGTGTACAGAATAATATTGGATGAGTTGATCTGACAGACCCACACCTCTCATGAACTTGTTATATTTTGTAATTGGTGTTGGGATTGGAATTTGAATTTTTTCTTTGGTTCCATCCTTCTTCTTGTGCTTTCTTTCCACCTTTGTACCTGAGAAAGCAACATGAATACTGGAGCACATTGCCACCTCCCTATTGTCCATCCATTTTGTGAAGAGAATGTCACCATCTCTGATCCACCTCAACAATCCTCTTGGGGATTTTTTTGTCAGGGCATTGATAGTGGTTTTGAGAGTTTCCTTTCTGAAACTTTCAGAGTGTCTGAACAGTTGTGAGCTTGTATAGAAATTATCACAAAGAAGGTGGTACCCAGAGCCAAAGAATGCTGGTTTCATCAATGACACTACAGAGTCAAAGGACACTCCACAACCAGAGGGAAACTTGCTATTCCCTGTATACACTATAAAGTCACTGTTTTCCCCTTCTTCCTGTCATTGACAACATCTTGTGCCGCATCAGTCATGTGCAAATTCCACGCTATGACACTGAAACGGTCTCTTGTCATAAATGTGCATGGAAAAGGGATAGTGAAGATGGAATTCTGTCTCCAGTAGTCTGCAATGGAAACTTGAATACAGCCATGTAAACAATAATTCCAATAAACCTGAAGAATTCAAGGGGGAGAGGGAAGTCCATTTGTACTTCTTGCCAGCTCTAATGTTTCTCTCAGCCAATTTATTTGTGTGTTGACAGATTATTTTCACCACAGATTCACTGAAGTATAGCTTCAGATCAGTCCTGTGCCTTTGGACCAGGTTGCATCCCAATTGTCCTGGCAGGGAAAAGAACGGGGTAAAATGGGAGCCACATCCTGCTCTCTCTGATTTCCACGATTGTGTAGGTGGGATGGCTGGTGCTGGTTGATCTTGTGGTGATCTTGATCTCTCTGCAGATCAGGAATATCCATGCCTTCGGGCCCTTTGAGTGCCAGAGAGCCTCCCTGTATGGGGCCTGCTCCTGCTCTGGAGAGGAGCAGGAGCCATGGCTGACTGCGGAGGAGCAGATGCAGAGTTTCTCTGTGGCAACAGAGCACTGGGGGTGGTCGGCACTAATTCAGCTGTACTTGGCAGGATTGGCTCAGTCTCAAATTCTTGGCTATAGGCACAATATTAGAAATAAGAAATTAGATTTACATAGCTGAATAACAAAATTATTTATTTGACTAGTCAGCAATGTATTTTTCTGAATTCTACGGTATATTAGAGAAAACATACATATTGCGTATTTATTTATTTCCCTATGTTGTTTCTATTATTGCAACTTTGAAGCACTGCGACTAATGTCTGTGAAAAGTGCAATAGAAATATCCTAAAATTGGCTTTACCACATGGTAATTCGCACCTCCCCCCGTGGTGCTAGTCGGATAGCTCCTTTTGTGGAAACCTCCCTACTGTGGACTAATACAGATTGACCTTACACATTTCGCTGCTTCTGCGCATGCACCAATTCCTGCCATACAGCTGCAGAGTTTTCAATATGTGATACGGTGGGGGTTGTTACATTTATGACATTATCCAAATCAAACTACGCTAAACAGTAGCTATTAATAGCCCCTTTCCTTAGCTAGGAAAGTAGCTTATACCTATACATTACGTACGTTACATACGTTTCGCTATGCATGTTAAATCTTTTTATGCATATTAATTATTTGTAATGTTCTATTGATCCAGTGTATCATATTTAAGATCATAGTTCAAAGCTAAACACTTTATGTAAGATAACTACGTTTACGTTTGCATAAGGCCTCGCCATTGGTTTAACCACGTGACCATTCCTTGTATAATGCGTTGTCATGTGGTATTAGCACAGGCTGCCATCTTGTGGTTGTAAAGTGTAACATAGCTTTACAATATGTTTGCATATTCAGTACATCTGGAATGTTAACAGTAGTGTTTGATTTTTCTTTCTAGTCTTACTCGTTACAGGAACCACACATACTAAAACATATCGTACGTATCATATCTTAAACGTAGATTTTGGAATAAACCAGTTGTGAAGAAGTTCAGAGTTGCATCTCATTCTAACAGAAGAACATAGTTGGATACAACTAGATCAACAAATTTACACATTTGTCTTTATTCAAATGATTGTGAACTAGGCCCCGTTTACAAAAACATAGGATACAAACATTTCTGTGCATACCAGATAGAGATATTCACTGTAAATACGTTTATATCTCATAATCAGAACGTAAACTAAATAAAAAACATTTTAACATGACTAACGTTTACTTACTTTTTATCCTGTACCGGGTCAATTCTTTCCAAGTAATTTTCCTCATCAGTGGGAAAGTCTTCATGTCCATATCCAGCATCTTCATCACTCTCAAAGATCTGATCCAGGGCTTTCTGTGTTGAAAACGTTTGTGCCATCTTTGCCAGATGACAAAAGTAGTCATCTAAAACAAAATAGTAAGCAAACGCAATACTTTTCTTATCGGAAAGGTAAGTTCGCTCCAAGTGCGTGCGAGCGCGTATTTGTAAGCCCAGTGTTTCACAGAATAAGGTAAATTCGAGGTTGACATCAATCAATCAATCAATCTTTATTTAAATAGCACTTTTCATACAAATTCATGTAACACACAGTGCTTCACACTACGTCATTAAAAACAATACAAAATGAGTAAAAACAATACAATATATAAAAATAAAGTAATACCACCACTCATGTTACACACAGCATCCCAACCCTCCAATCACAAACAAACATCGGGAGTCCCATTCCCACCATCCCCAAAACATAAACCACCCCAGACC